>CM022707.1:43363097-43662928 GCA_012295165.1 Asparagus setaceus | reverse complement strand
TTTATGAGGGAGTGTTTAAATGAAAAGTTAATGGTAACCAATTGGGAGGTTATGAAAAAATGAGTGCGTATGTGTCTTCATGTATGTATGAATGGATGTATAATCAATGGAGATGTTATAAAATTGAGTACATATATGCCTTCATATATGTATGGATGGATGTGTTGTGAGACATTTTGGGAAGAAAATTTTAACATAGCAACCGACTTTTATAATAGTACAGTATTAGATTTAGCCGATTTTTTAAGGGCTTTTGAGGGCTGACCAATACATGGGCCCAACGGGATGGCATCCACTTCCATAAATGTCACTCCATTTATTAATAATAATCCATCCAAACCCGAAAAACACTCGGGGAAAAAAATAAAAATAATAGAAAATGGAGGCCGAGGAGGCCGCTGCCGGCGGCGGAGGAGCAGAACCGACGGCGGTATTCTCACCGTCGGAGATCGAATACGTCAGCTACAGCGGCGAGCACCATCTCCCACTGATAATGAGCCTCGTCGACGAGGAGCTGAGCGAGCCCTACTCCATCTTCACCTACCGCTACTTCGTCTACCTCTGGCCCCAGCTCACATTCCTCGTACTCTCCATCTCCCTCTCTCAATCTAGGGTTTCGTGATTCTGTTCTCTTTCTCTCATCCGTTTGGCCTCCTTCCCCATGCGTGTCGCTATCATTAAGTTGACATTATTGCGCGACTTGGCTCATATTGGCGGTTCATTATCGCTGTGGATCTGTTGGTCATGCATTGCTCTCATGCTGCATGGCGGTTCCATTCAAGCTTAAAGTTGTCCTTTTGCTTGGTTGGGGCCTCTTCAAGCATCACGGGACACTTGTTCGCGTTGATCATGAGCGGCAGCGAGGTTGTCCTATCTTTGGAAATTGTATTGCTCGAAGCCATTCGCGGAGCCGACATCCGACACTTCATCTTCGGGGTAATCCCTTACGCATCTTGCGATAATTGGATCGTCTACAGGTCGGACCGCAATCGAGTCATTGTTGCGATGCCGAGCGACGCGTGATGGCGATCCCTCTGGCTGGTCATATTGATGGTAACACTTTCGGCAATTCATGCATAGGCGCCCATCTTTTCTTACAGGCGTCTTGACTTGGGTTGGGCATTCACCGTGCGAGCCTATCAAAGACCGCGCGCCTTTTCGGTCGTTCTAAGCCTTGTTGCACTCAGAATAACTTGCCTTGATCCGGTTTGAGCACAAGCAAGGCATGTTTGATTAAAGCGTTCCTCTTTGAGTTTTGCTTGTACCCACGATAGTACAATTCGGTATGAATCACGGAGCAACCTATCGTGTGTTAGCGCGACTTCACCGGGTATAGCGTTGTCATCGTCGGATAGAGGCGTCTCGCCGAGAACAAATAGGCCTTTCATAAGTCACTTTCGCGGCGTGCGTAGCCAGCGAGTGTGAATCTTCAGCGGGCTCGGACTTGATTTGAAGCCGGTGCGGCGGCTGCCGGTTTCTTCTTGTCTTTGTGGGCGCGACTCCCGTATCGGAGTGACGTGATTCCTTTAAGGACCTAAGATCCTTAGCGGCAAGCTTCTTTGAGTGGAAGTAGCGAAGTTAACTTTGAAGTTTGGGTCGCAGGAGTAACCGGCGTCAATGCCACTTTGTTGAGTGCTCACAATTTACGATTTGAGCAGGGGCGAAGTTGGCTGTGCGAGGAAACTAGAGCTTGAATCTTTGGGTTACGTCGGAGTTGAAGCCGGCCGGACTTGAAACAAAGCTAGTGTCGGCGACTTCTTGGCGCCTCCTTCTTCAACTTCGGGCTTGTTGCACCAAAGCCGTGCTTATAGGCGTCCGGATCATCACGAAGTGTAGAAGCGGTTCCGTTTGACTTCGGACCCATTAGTTCGTCGCCCGGCTGTAGGAATGGCTCACGATCTCGGACCGGCCTGCGAGTCAGCAGATCTTAGATCCGCCTCATAGCGGACCCCATCCATTGACTCTCTTCGCTGGGCTAATTGTTTACGCCCGGCGTGTCGCCTCGGCGGGCTCTCTTGGAGAGTCACAGCATGCGTGCAGGCGACCCCCACAAAACGCGGGGGTTACGAAGTTTGGCGTTGTTAGGGCGAGGGAACCACCGTTGTCTGAGTCTTGGCGGTGGTGGTGGATTTTCGCCTCCGCATCACGAGGGCGTCGGGTCTTCCTTGCTGGCGGAGACCATCTTGGACTTGCGGGTGGATCGGGCGAGGAGGAGGTATTCTTCATACTTATGCGGTGAAACTCGATTCGACCTCCTCGATGGCAGGGATCGGGATCAGCGGTTGCGACCACGATGGCTTCTTTGTTGAAGCCGTTGGCTCTAGCGTAATTAGCCCGGCTTGTTGGGAAAGTTGGTTTGTTATTCATTGCTTTCGTTTGAACTTCATTATGCGGCCGTTGGCCTACAACAAAATTTCAAACAAAGAAATGCCTTTATTTTAGGCAGTACAATGAAAAGCGAAATACAACTTTCTTCCTTTTGTGAACAAACACGAGGATCTCTATTTTAGGGATCACCAAGCTTGCGTGGAGTTCTTTGCACTGTCAGGGGCTTTTGTTAGTCCGTTGACCACGGCGCAATTCGATCACGTGTAAACCGGGTTGGAACTTCTGAGGCGTAGAGGGCTCGTTTCACGGCGAAGCGCTGAGGATCACTCACGAAGGAGAGGATCACTGCGGGGATCACACTCCACGAAGGAGAGGATGGCGGGCCGGGTGAATCTACAAGGAGAAATCCTGGCTATCCACGAGATTAAAGGCGACTTAACCTAGAGGGTATCGTAGTTCGACCGAGTTTTCTTACCCAGCGATTTGTGGATCGGCGTCATTTGGACTTGTACTTTCGCCGGTGCGGGCAGCGGCGTTGGCTTCGTGGATCTCGTGAATTGCGAAAACTCCTCGAAAATCCGCCTCAAAGCCAAAGCCAAATCCTCAAAATCAGGCCAAAGTCCTGATCCCCTCAATGAGCAAGACCCTATTTATACAATAGAGCCTGAGCGATAGTGGCTCGGCCCTTGGGCGAGCCACCTGCGATTACTGGCGAGCACCTCGGCCAGGTTGGCGGGCACCTCGGCCAAGTTAGGCGAGTGGCTCGGCCAAAGTGGCAGTGAAACCAAGTAGGAACCTCTGCGAGCACCTCGGCCAAGTTGGCCGAGTGGCTCGGCCAAAGTGGTAAGCCACCTTGGCCACTTGGCGAGAATGCGTCGCGGCGCTCCGTCGTCTCGCGTCGTTTTCGTCGACTCCTCGTGGTTTTCCGTCGACTCTTCGGTCTTAGGGCTTAGTTTTGCTCGGTGATGTCGCCGTTGGGTTTGAGTCGTGTCGATCAACTTCGAGCTCAAGCGGCTCGTTTGCATCGGCGGACTAAAATGCGATTGATTAGTCTGCGTCGGCGTTTGAGTTTAGCCAACTTGCCTCGTTGAGCCGTCGTCGGGTTTTCTCCACGGCCAGCGTCGTTTCGGCGGCTCCATGCTTCCGCCGACTCACTTCATGGGTTCGTCGACTTCGCTTTATCGTTTTCGCGGCGTAATCCGCGTCGGCAGTTAAGATGCGCCGTCGGATGGATCGTCGGTTGTCAACCCTTGTTCTGAGTCTTGTTTGGGTATTGATAAGCAATTTTTAGCAGCCTACAGTGCGAGTAAATCTCAAAGAAGTTCCCGAATTGAACGCGCATAGTGTTCTCAAACTATCGAGTGGTGTTGTCGAGAATGGCGCAGAGCGGCCTCCGAAGCGTCGCTCTTTGATAGGCTTGGCAACAAAATGCTAAGAAGATCCGAGTCTCAAAGGCGATATGACCAGAGGGTTGGGATCGAATCCTCCTCGGAAGATGAATGCTCCACCCAATGAGGCGGACATTAGATGCGATTCATCGGCTTGGGATTAGACACCGGCCTGGGAGAAGCTTTCAAGGCTTTAATGTCAAATATGGCTTGGTTGATCACGCTCTTGTTGAGAGTGATGAAGACATGCCAGCGATGGGAAGACCCATGGATCCATCAACTCCAAGCGGTTTGGGGATAGGTTCGAACAAAGAACCCCCACTAAGGATGAGTAGTCGAGTTAATATGGGTGATGAAGAGCATCCTAAGCTCATTATAAATCGCTCCCCTCGGAAGAAAGGAAGATTTGATTGCCCTAATTAGGGAGTATATCGATGTATTAGCACAGGTTCACGAGGACATGCGGGACTTCGACCTAATGTGGCGACACATCGCCTCAACATCAAAGGCGGATGTCAAACTGTCAAGCAACGGCAAAGGCGGTTTAGATCCACAAATATTGGAGGCAATGCGTTGGAAAGTGAAGAAACTCATAGAATGCGGGATTCATCGAGGAAATTCAACATCGGATTGGGTGGCGAATATAGTCCGGTCATGAAGAAAAATGGGTCGATTAGGATGCGTATGGAGACTCAGAGACCTCAGCGCGCAAGATGACTTTCCTCTTCCAATCATGATAGTTGACAACCGTGTGGATTTGAAAGAATGTCCTTTATGGATGGCTTTTAGGGTATAATCAAATCAAGATGCACCGATGGCGCCAAACACGAGCGTTGAGCGCCCCCATCGGCATATATTACTACGGTCATGCCGTTCGGCCTCAAAAATCTAACGCTACCCGGCCGAGCAATAGCGGATATTTTCCGGGATCATCTTGGGAAAAGCGATTGAATGCGTCACGTGATGCGTGAAAAGTGACAAAGTCACATCAAAGATCTTAGAGCGGTATTGAACTCATGCGAACTCATCGGCTAAAGATGAATCTGCCAAATCCTTCCTTGGGATGTCGGTGCAAGTTCCTTGGCCGTCGTCAAACCAAAGGAATCCACGTCGATCGACAAAGTGAAGGCGATTCAGAATTGCAACCCAGAAATGAGAGAACTTCGGGGGTTACAAGAGGCGATGGCGTACATCAGGCGGTTCATATCGAACCTATCAGGGAAGTGCCAACCATTCTCAAAGTTGAACAAGAAGTGTCATATATTTGGGGCGGCGCTGCCCGAGAAAATAGAAGAGATCAAGTATTATCTCGCTAAACCTCTGTTCTTGTTGCCGCGATGGAGAAAACCGTTTTGATCTACGTCGAGCGGATCACTTTCGTTAAAGCTTTACTCGGCGCCAAGGCGGCGATAGCGGTCCGCGAGCGAGCGATGTATTATCTGGCGAACATTCGGTCGAGTCTCGATATCCAATGGTCGAAGCGGTGCCTTGCATTAGTGTTGATTGAGAAAATGCGGCACTATTTAGTCGGACAAGCGATTTATGTTATCTCTAGCGTAAATCCGGTCGGATATTTATGACCAGCCGGCCTCGATGAGTTGGCGTTTAGCGAAATAGGCCTTGCTCTTGTCCCGATATGACTTGTATTTCAAACATAGAAGTCGGTCAAAGGACAAGCGATTTGTGATCTCTTGGTACGCCCGGCCCGGCAAGGATGCGGTTGAGCTATATGATGATCTTCGGATGAAGTGCAAAAAGTCAACACTACATCGCACCAACAAATATGGCGATTGTATTTTGAGCCTCTCGAGCTACCATGTGGCAAGTGCCCGGATGTTCTAAGATTTCCGGCCGGTCGGGGTTGTCTTAGTTTCCCAGGAATCATGTCATGCCCGTGCTTATTCTCCAGAACCTTGCTCTAATAGCGTGTGAATACAATGCGCTACTTATTGGACTTAGTTCGCCAAGGAGCTGGGGTCGAATATCTCGAAGCGTCTGGCGATTCGCAATTGATAGTTAAGCGGGTTAAGTGGTGACTCTGAAGTCGGGAATCGGATCTAATCCCCTATCATCGGATAGCGTTGAAATGGCGACTCGTTGAAGAGTTCTTCATCGAATATATCCACGCCTCAAAAGCGCTTCAGCGGATGCACTAGCGGCGTTAGGCGTAATGCGTTAGCACAACGAGACGAGCAACTAGTTACGGTCGGGACTCATCAACTTTGAGTATATGATGGGGTACAAGAAGACAAAGGATAGTTACCAAAAGTACATGCAACCCAAACCAAGTGGGCCAGAGATTGGCACTTTCCTATCATCGATTCGTCTTACATGGTATTACGCGGGCGTGAAAGAAGTCGGCGTGAAAGCTCAAGATTCTTTATGACTGCCGAATGTTATATAAATTAAGTGCGATGGTCTTTGCTCGATGCCTCTCAAACAAAGCGAGGAGGTCCTTCGGGAAGCACGAAGGTGAATGTGGTGCACACCGGCACGGTCCCAAGCTCTGATCGTCGGGGAGAATGGGCTGCCGGCCAACAATGATTAATGGCGGTCGAATGCGGCTCGGAAATGCCGCAGCGTGTCAAATTCCGCGAATTATATGCATCGGCCTCTGGCGGTTGCATCGCCGGCCACATCACGGCCATTGAGACATGGGGAATGGGCGTTGTAGGTCCCATTTTCCTCCGTCGGTCAAAGCGTCGGTTTATTCTAGCGATCACCGACTACTTCTCAAAGTGGTAGGCAATCCGCTAAAGGAAGTAAAGGCGTACCGTCATCAAATTTATCAAACACCATGTCATCTATCGACATGGTGTCCCAAACGGATCGTGCATGACAGCGGTCCCAATTCATCGGCAATTCCTTCATCGGGTTTTGCGAAAATTCAAGATACAAGATGTCTCGTCGGCGGACCTATAATCCGGTACAAATGGATTAGCAGAGGCATTCAACAAGACAATCATCAAAATTTTGGCGAAGCTTGTGAAGAATAACAAGCGAGGGGATGATGATAACTTCGGGCTTACTCACGGGCATATCGCTGCGATGCATGCGCATGGCTGGAGCGACCCGTACTCCACGGTTCTGGTGGAAGCGATTCTCCGTTGGAATTCAGTTCGTCGCCGCGCCAGCCCTTTCAGAGATGTGGCCAGAAGAACAACATCGAAGCGTCTCGAAGAGCTTGAGATGTTAGATGAGAAGCGCTGGAGGCTCAACAATGCATTAAGTTCTACCAAGCTAGGATGTCGAGGGCTTTCAACAAGAAAGTTGACGAGAGAACCTTTAGAGAAGGAGATTTGGTCCTCATTTCGGCGGTAGATAATCCTCACTTCAAGAAGAAAGGTCGAACCTAAATGGGAGGGCCGTTTGTAATAAAGCGGTCTACTCAATAGTGCGTATCGCCTAATTACCCAAAATGGCGGCCAGGCAATTAATCTTAGATAAATGGGAAGTTCTGAAGAAATACTACCCTTAGTATCTTGGGATAACCCGTCGGGGAAGTTCCTCGTGGGATGTGTTACCCACTTTCCTTGAGGATAACCTAGATTTATCCTCCATCATAATTTCCCCACCGATCAAATTCCTTGGCGGTGGGCCTACAAATTTACGGTACATTGCCACAATCTCCTCTTGATTCCTTCTATGAACAAGAGGCCCAATTAAAATCCCTTTTCTGTGGAGATAGAATATAAAATTCTTCCTCTCCAAGCGTAAGATCCTTTCGTGATGCGAAGGGTTCTTTCCATCTTCATCTTAGGTAGCGCCCGGTGAAGGTATCTTGTAGGGATTTTCGGACCGGGTTGTCCGTGAAGGTCGCTGAGTCTCTTCGGTTCTCGAGTGGAGATCCCACTCTTAGTTCCATCTTCATCTTAGGTAGCGCCCGGTGAAGGTATCTTGTAGGGATTTTCAGACCGGGTTGTCCGTGAAGGTCGCTGAGTCTCTTCGGTTCTCGAGTGGAGATCCCTCTTAGTTCCATCTTCATCTTAGGTAGCGCCCGGTGAAGGTATCTTGTAGGGATTTTCGGACCGGGTTGTCCGTGAAGGTCGCTGAGTCTCTTCGGTTCTCGGTGGAGATCCCACTCTTAGTTCCATCTTCATCTTAGGTAGCGCCCGGTGAAGGTATCTTGTAGGGATTTTCGGACCGGGTTGTCCGTGAAGGTCGCTGAGTCTCTTCGGTTCTCGAGTGGAGATCCCTCTTAGTTCCATCTTCATCTTAGGTAGCGCCCGGTGAAGGTATCTTGTAGGGATTTTCGGACCGGGTTGTCCGTGAAGGTCGCTGAGTCTCTTCGGTTCTCGGTGGAGATCCCACTCTTAGTTCCATCTTCATCTTAGGTAGCGCCCGGTGAAGGTATCTTGTAGGGATTTTCGGACCGGGTTGTCCGGTGAAGGTCGCTGAGTCTCTTCGGTTCTCGAGTGGAGATCCCTCTTAGTTCCATCTTCATCTTAGGTAGCGCCCGGTGAAGGTATCTTGTAGGGATTTTCGGACCGGGTTGTCCGTGAAGGTCGCTGAGTCTCTTCGGTTCTCGGTGGAGATCCCACTCTTAGTTCCATCTTCATCTTAGGTAGCGCCGGTGAAGGTATCTTGTAGGGATTTTCGGACCGGGTTGTCCGTGAAGGTCGCTGAGTCTCTTCGGTTCTCGGTGGAGATCCCACTCTTAGTTCCATCTTCATCTTAGGTAGCGCCGGTGAAGGTATCTTGTAGGGATTTTCGGACCGGGTTGTCCGTGAAGGTCGCTGAGTCTCTTCGGTTCTCGGTGGAGATCCCACTCTTAGTTCCATCTTCATCTTAGGTAGCGCCGGTGAAGGTATCTTGTAGGGATTTTCAGACCGGGTTGTCCGTGAAGGTCGCTGAGTCTCTTCGGTTCTCGAGTGGAGATCCCACTCTTAGTTCCATCTTCATCTTAGGTAGCGCCCGTGAAGGTATCTTGTAGGGATTTTCGGACCGGGTTGTCCGTGAAGGTCGCTGAGTCTCTTCGGTTCAGTGGAGATCCCACTCTTAGTTCCATCTTCATCTTAGGTAGCGCCGGTGAAGGTATCTTGTAGGGATTTTCGGACCGGGTTGTCCGTGAAGGTCACGAGTCTTTTCGATTCCTCGGCAAGAATCTGGCATTGCTCATCAGGAAATAGAACACATTCTTCCTTTCCCACCTCAATCAATCTTAACCGGTTCGATCATTCTCGGTCAAAGACACAAGATTCATCTTGGGGCATTTTATCCGAAGCCTAAGAAGGGATAAAGCCAGCGCCTCACAGCGTTGCGGTTTAGTCTTTCGATTGAAGAAGACACGAGTTGATTACGGGGCATTTTATCCGAAGCCTAAGAAGGGATAAAGCCAGCGCCTCCTGCAGCGTTGCGGTTTAGTCTTTCCCGATTGAAGAAGACACGAGTTGATTACGGGGCATTTTATCCGAAGCCTAAGAAGGGATAAAGCCAGCGCCTCACAGCGTTGCGGTTTAGTCTTTCGATTGAAGAAGACACGAGTTGATTACGGGGCATTTTATCCGAAGCCTAAGAAGGGATAAAGCCAGCGCCTAACTGCGCGTCTTGGGTTAGTCTTCGATGAAAAAAAGGCGAAGCCTCATTATTCAACATCGTAGCATTAAGTCTAAAGAGTTTCATTCTTTTAGCATAGCGTCATGTGTGAGCGGATCGGATAATCCGCCGCTAGCCAACTCAAGCGGTAGTTGGTAAAGGCTCATCAAACGTTGAGGTGAGGGTTGGCCAATAACCCTAAAGTCAGCGCCTCACAGCGTTGCGGTTTAGTCTTTCCCGATTGAAGAAGACACGAGTTGATTACGGGGCATTTTATCCGAAGCCTAAGAAGGGATAAAGCCAGCGCCTCCTGCAGCGTTGCGGTTTAGTCTTTCGATTGAAGAAGACACGAGTTGATTACGGGGCATTTTATCCGAAGCCTAAGAAGGGATGAGTCTCGTGTAACGCAGCGTTGTAGGGTGGTCTCTTGCGTAAAAGTGAAGCCTATGTATTCGATATCATAGCAACAAGTCTAGAAAAGTTTCATTCTTTTAGCACAGCGTCGCGTCTTGAGCGGATCACGATAATCCGCACGCTAGCCCAACTCAAGCGGTAGTTGGTAAAGGCTAATCAAACCCGTTGATGGTGAGGGTTTGCCAAAAATCCTATAAGTATTATGGTTAATTATTTACGTGATAAAGAATCATAATAAACAATGAAAGGGATGGATCTTATTCATTTGAAGCAAATATAGAAGGAGCTACAAGCTGTTTAAACATCAAGTCTATGACAAAGGATTTGTTGTTGGTGAGACACTTCACCATCGTAAGCTGGTGGAGTTCTTCACTACTTCGACCTGAAGGACTCCTCATCGGTGTTCGGTGTCTTCGTGGTTGCCTCCTCGAGCTCGGCCGGTTCGCCCGACGGTCGAGCTCCCTAGGCATAGCGGTGAGGGCTTCTTCCTTGTTGGCCTTGGCGACTCAAAGCTCATCCTATCTTCCTCGGCATGGAGCTCTCCACGGCGATATCCTCTCCTTTTCGCCACAATATCGGTCGGATGTGGCGGAAGAATATGTCGGCAACAACGACTCAGGCTGATGGGCGATCTCTGCATCTAGACTTGAGCCCGGTAAAAACACGAGCATCGGCCATGCCTCTAAGCGAGCCGGTATGGCGGCTACATATGAGGAAGCCCGGCTACCGCAACTCTTGCGGTCTGAAGCTTTCCCTCGGATAGGCGAGGTCATCAACAATGGTGCGAGCCATTTCGGGATAACCCATATCGATATCAAGGCCATCAGGGGATCAGCGGTGGCTGAGGCCCGATGAAGAAAGCCGCCATGAAGGACCTTTTGATCACGGTGTTCATCGGAAAAAGAATGGCGTACTTCAAGCGGATAATAAGATGGGATGGATCTTCATCCGGCATCAGCCTCTCACCCAGTCATGGAGTCGAGATGTAGGCTCTGCACGGAGAAGAAAGGGACTTTAGAATTTTCGGTAAAAATGGTAGCTTATTTGGCTAAAGACCCTTACGTTTCCCGGTGTAGTTTGAGGAGGCTAGCGAGTCTACGGGTATCTATCATTTGGGATCTTTGTCAGCGTGGTGAGCCCTCAATGTGCTCATCTATCTCAGCGATTATTTGTCATAGTGATTATTGCGGCGGAAGAGGAGTCCTGCCACTACACAAAGGGGCGTCTGGCCTCTTTTAATTATAGTGGTATTGGCCAAGCGGTGGTCCTATAATTAACGAAGAAAATTCATACCTTCTTGGGGATGGTAGTTTGGGTAAATCTTCACGAATCGTTGCCGTCCTATGACCAAGTCGTGTAGGTCATCCGGAAGTACTACCGTATAAACCGGTACCACGAGATCTTCCATTGAAGTCACGAAAAAAGAAGGCATTAGGAAGCGAATGCAATTAAGGCGAACAATAGGTAAAGTTACTTACCTCCTACGGTGTGGTTAGGCTGGCCTAGTCTCGGTTTGTGCATTTGTCTCTGCAATCTCTCTAAAAGAGCAAAAGCGAAGAGGCAATTAGTGGAGTGCAATTCGAGCCGTTTAATTTTCGCATTAGCCATCGAGAAAATTATCGATGTTAGATGTACACAGGTTCCCGAATCAGGTCTACATCGGCCTCCTCGCCATAGCTCCATACATTTGTTGAGTAAAACTTGGCTCGGCATGGCGGTAGGCTCAGCGGTGTGGTGAGGAAAATCAAAGCGAGAATCGTAATCTCTAAAATCCGCATGCAAGCGAATGTTAGTCTCCAAAATTTCAGAGTTACTTCATGGTGTTACCTCCGTGTTGTTGGATTATATTTGGTCAAGTCTATATCAAGGACCGAAGATTCCACGAAGACTTATGGGCTAACCTCTTTCGTTTAACCCCTCGAGAAGGTGAAATTCTTCTTCTTGATTTTCACGAAAATTGGTTGAATGAGGAATCCCATAGAAAGGATGAGAAAGCGAAGGGGAAGAGAGTACCGAGGAGTCTTGTGACTTGCTTGGTCCTCTTCTAAAATCGGCCGAGTCGTGGAATTCCCCTCGGCCTCAATGTTGGAGGAGGCTGCGGCGCTTCCTCGAACTTGGCGGCATCGAGGATGTCCGAGTGTCGGCTCATAGCGATGCTTGGCCACGAGTCGAGATAGCCCTCCACGGGTGGCTCGTTAGTTACTAATAGCCAACTACAATGAAGGAATGTCAACTCCGTGGCGGTGCGAGCTCGGGAGGCTGAATCTAGCACGGTACATCCCATGGCGGCTCCACAACCATGCTCGAAGGCCATCCACAAGTCCACCTCGAGTGCAGGCTGTCGGTTCGGGTTCCCAACATAAAGTTGGTCGTTAACGAGCTGGCGAGCAAAAGCGGCAGAAAATAAGGCTCAATGAAGCATTCCTCCTTTACTCGAAAAGTGAGATACGGCACGATATTCACTAGCCGGTTAAACGGCCAATGTCAAGTGAAGTCTGGCGTGTCTTGGCACCTCCGTCAACCAGGACTCACCATATTGACCGGGGAATCGAGGAAAACATCTGGAAAAGATCCACCCTTTGTGAATGCATTTGTTTCTTGATCTCTGCAAAACCGCCCCTTCCATCGCAATCCTCTACCAGCTGCAAGAAAGGAGTAAGCGAATCTGTGGAACCGGTGCCGACATCATGTCGGGCGATGGAAAACCAACGGGCCATCAAATAGGTATATGGGAGCTCTACCGGACGGAAGGGATGCGTGATGATGGCTCGTCCTTTCTCACGAATGCGCTTCGAACTATATGCGCAATCCACGGTGAATATTAGCCACCATCACGAAAGGAGAGTTACTTCTTGTGGGCGGTGAACTAGAGGGTAAAGGACCTCCAAGGGTAAAGCATCATCAGTTGATATGGAACCACACACTTCTTGAGGCAGTTAAGGTAGCACGCTAGGAGTTGTCGGTGGATAGGCTTCACCGCATGCCACAGAAAGGTGCAAACTTGGTCCACTGAAGGAAAGCCTTCTTTGGCGTGGCGGCGTATAAGAGTTAGCCTCGGACTTCTCGATCGGTTCATTAACCTTGAAGAAGTGGCGGTGATAGTTCACATATTTCCTCGCTGATTTGTCCTCCAAATCTTTGGAACAAGTAATGTGGCTGCTTGAACTCACTGCGATTTTCTTTTGGCGCAAAGGTTCAGATTGGGCGAGCTATATAGTAATGACAAGTGAGATCCCATAAAGTCTTATAACGATCGTGTGTTCCTTCAGGCTCAGTTCACGATTGGAGGAAAGTACTCGATATAGCATCTTCCCCATGGGCGGACACGAAATCACGGTACATCTCATGTAAAGCCAACCCCAACTTCGTCGTGTTTAGTGAGAAGCGTATGAATCTGGATTATAAAGCTCGAATAAGGTGAAGAAATGATTGGCGCTGATTGGAAGGCCATACATGGTGTACGAATCGGCGAATCTGAGACCACAGCGCGAAGTTCTCCATCCCATCGGTGAGGGCGTAAGTGGTGAGGCGACCCCACCTGCTTATTGCAGAGTGAACCCAGCAGAAGAATCTATGACTGGACGGCGGCATCTCTAATTTAGCAAGGCGATTCTTCAAAGTCAAAGGAGAACAAAATCTCATCGCGGGTGGTGTCGGCCCTACAGAGGTGAAGGCCGATGGCAGCGATTCTGTTGGAACCGGAACGGGCTGGCGGGTAATAAACCCACAATGAATATGATCATGCTCCTCGATCGGGCGCCATGACATCGGTGTCCGCGGCATGGTGTCTAAGTCGGTCAATGAGAGGCGGCGAGGTATCGGGGAATATACAAGGGCCTCGTCGTCTTTGTTCAACCACCTCTCACTCGATGAAACGTATCTGGATCCTGGCGAGTGCGAATAGATAATCCGTCTTTAGCAAAGGTTGATATTTGGTGTCCCTTCTGGCGGCGCATCGGTGACCAATCGTCGGGAAGCGGGAACTCCCCTCAAATCTGCTGGATCGTCTCGGTGATGTGCGGTATAAATCGGCGAGATAAAAATGCGGGATCATCGCCGTGGAATAATAGTCACTATGGCGTCCATCGACGCGTAGGTTGGAAAAGCTCAGAGGAATAATCAAATCGAAAAATATTAGGTTAGTAAATGGCGTTGAGTTCATCTTACATAGATTGAGTCCACGACCTTGGTATGGCGATTTCATCCGTATTGAATACGGGAGAGCGATAAATATAGCCGCGTAAACCAAGCGGCAATATATTCCGTTCTGAGGCGGAAATGCGGTGTGAAATCGCTCCGTTAAAACATCGAGGCGGGTGATCTTTGAAGCCTCAATCCTCCACGAAGGAGAATCTCGGCTCTTCCCAATCGCCTCACAAAGGAGAGCGGCGGGGTCATAGCGAGCGTGCACAATCTGGCGTCGGTCCCCACAAGGAGGATTCGGCTCTTCCCAATCGCCTCACAAAGGAAGCGAAGCGGGGATACGCATATATATGCGAGAATATGATGGCGTGGCGCCTGCGAAAGAAGGGCGTGCATTCCGCAGCGCCGTCGCGAGTTGATCGACTCCTCGAAGCAGCGTGATCTTCCGGCGACATCGGAACGCAAAAACAGCCGAAAGAGTGGGCGCAGCTAAATCGGCAAATATAGCATCAAAAGTCCGTTTGATCAGGACATGGTTTATCAATCATCATGGCGGGACATCGGCCAGCGTCAAAACAGACGGACGACCGCACTCGACCAGGAGTGCCACAGGCGACCGAGCCTCATCGGCGCGCCAGTATTCGGTCCAGCGACCAGCCAGCGCTGGCCTTCGATCCACTGACAAGCCAGCGCCCGAGCGCTCGGTCGCGATGACCAAATCGAGCGATCCGCGACCGAGCCCGGCGCTGCTATTGGCCGTCCCAGCGGCCATCACTCCACCAGCGCCGCCCAGCGCCGCGCCGCCTATAGCCGCCGCCCACAGTCCTTATACAACAAAGAGAGAAAGAAAGAGGAAAAATATACAATCCTCGTCATACCTGTTGAAAAAGAGCGGCACAGCGAAAAACAAAGCCTTGAAGAAAGGGCCGACCTATGTCGAGAAAAGGAGGATTATGGGTATTTATAACAACCCCATATGGATCCAATCCTCTTTGAACAAGGACTCCTATTTGGCAAAGTAGGAATTCTAATTGGAGTCCAAATCAATTCTAGTTAGGACTCTAATCAGCCTAATTAGGAGTCCTAATTGGAATCTTGTTTGGATGTCAAGATAGCCAAATCAGTCCGTTGATTGGCTCCTAATTCCTCCGCTATATTGGGAAAGATTACGAAGGTTTATTGGAGGATAACACCTCGCGAATTCCCTCGGCGCCGATCAGCGTTGCCCAATCCTACTCCAACTAGGATTACAGTATAAGCTGTTTCCTAATTAGTGAAGTTCAGGAAGAATATTCTCACAAGAAATATTCTTAGGGATAACTTCGATCATCGGATTGCATCGGCCGATCAGCGTTGCCCAATCCTACTCCAACTAGGATTACGGTATAAGCTGTTTCCTAATTAGAAGTTCGGAAGAATATTCTCACAAGAAATATTCTTAGGGATAACTTCGATCATCGGATTGCATCGGCCGATCAGCGTTGCCCAATCCTACTCCAACTAGGATTACAGTATAAACTATTTCCTAAATTGTGAAGTTCAGGAAGAATATTCTCACAAGAAATATTCTTAGGGATAACTTCGATCATCGGATTGCATCGGCCGATCAGCGTTGCCCAATCCTACTCCAACTAGGATTACGGTATAAAGCTGTTTCCTAAATTGTGAAGTTCGGAAGAATATTCTCACAAGAAATATTCTTAGGGATAACTTCGATCATCGGATTGCATCGGCCGATCAGCAGCGTTGCCCAATCCTACTCCAACTAGGATTACAGTATAAACTATTTTCTAAATTGTTAGAAGTTCGGAAGAATATTCTCACAAGAAATATTCTTAGGGATAACTTCGATCATCGGATTGCATCGGCCGATCAGCGTTGCCCAATCCTACTCCACTAGGATTACGGTATAAAGCTGTTTCCTAAATTGTGAAGTTCGGAAGAATATTCTCACAAGAAATATTCTTAGGGATAACTTCGATCATGCGGATTGCATCGGCCCGATCAGCGCGTCGCCCAAATCCTACTCCAACTAGGATTACGGTATAAAGCTGTTTCCTAAATTGTGAAGTTCGGAAGAATATTCTCACAAGAAATATTCTTAGGGATAACTTCGATCATGCGGATTGCATCGGCGCCGATCAGCGTCGCCCAAATCCTACTCCAACTAGGATTACAGTATAAGCTGTTTCCTAAATTGTCGAGAAGTTCGGAAGAATATTCTCACAAGAAATATTCTTAGGGATAACTTCGATCATGCGGATTGCATCGGCCGATCAGCGTTGCCCAATCCTACTCCAACTAGGATTACAGTATAAACTATTTCCTAAATTGTGAAGTTCGGAAGAATATTCTCACAAGAAATATTCTTAGGGATAACTTCGATCATGCGGATTGCATCGGCCGATCAGCGTTGCCCAATCCTACTCAACTAGGATTACGGTATAAGCTGTTTCCTAAATTGTGAAGTTCGGAAGAATATTCTCACAAGAAATATTCTTAGGGATAACTTCGATAACCCTTAATTTCCTCCCACCATAATATCCAGAGAGGAATAATCGTGGCGTGAAAGTCATGGCGACAGGACAACGTGTCGATCGAAGAAACTTCTCCCACCGTGGGTAATCATATCCCAACAACGGTCAAAGCGTTGCACTCGCCCGGCGAGAAGGCTAGGGCGATGGTTGAAAGCCAAATGGTCTCTTGTTTGACAAAGGAATCCTTGGAGGTATCTCCATGAAAAGATTAGTCCTCGGCGTGGTTAAACCAACAACAGCGTGATGATGGAAGAAATAGCCCGTGAGGGTTATGAAATTCCATGTATTTCGACACAACCAACATGTAAGCCAACAAGGAGTTCGCCGACATGCGGATAAGTCAAAAGTCCGATGGTTAGTCAAACAACAACCAGCCGACCACGAGTTACAAGCAAAACTCACCCACCGACTTTGAATCAAGATTTCAACAAGCGGTCGGACAATAAATGCAGCACCGTGATCTTATCGAATCCTAAAGAAGCTGGATGATCACGAAGAATCGAAGACTTGAAGCTATCTTTTGGGACCCTCGGCCGGTGAAGGCGGGAACCATCATGTCAAAGCATCGGACTCATTAAGAATTGGTAGGAGGCGGCTTTGGAGGGTATCTGTGGCGTTGAAAAATACTTACAAGATCCCGAAACCAACTTCGTGGCGGTGTGAATGACAACCCATCGAATGATCGGACGTCCGAATCGTTAAAGCGAACTTCGGGCGAACCCACGGCGTCACAAGCACGGTTTAAGCGGACTTGAGCGGACGATCGGTTGGGACGTTGAGCGGACGAACCAGAAGTTAGTCGGAATCAAGTACATATGGAACCCGAGCGAGAGGCAGCAGCAGGAAAGCGGCGAGGGGCGACACCTCGGCCAAATGGCCAAGGTGGCTCGGCCACTGCGTAGAAACCTCGGCCAGCAGGTGGCTCGGCAATGTGAAACCCTCTTCCCGATTTGTATAAATAGGGGGTGTCTTCTTGGGATTAGAGAGGACTTGGGCTTGGGATTTTGGAGGATTTGGCTTTTGGGCTTGGCCTTGGATTTTCGAGGATTTGAAGAGTTCGAGATCCACAGGCGTCGGCCTTGTCGTTCAGAGCAGCGGCGAGCACAAGTTTAGTCGGCGTCGATCTACAAGCGAGAAGATGGCGAATTGGAATCGAACTACCCTCTAGGTTAAGCCGTCTTAACCTCGAGAGATAAGCGTGATTTCTCCTAGTAGATCTCACCGCTCCGTGATCCTCTCGCCGTGAGTGTGATCCCATGGCGATCCTCTCCTTCGTGAGTCACGATCCACTCGGCGCCCGTTTCCTTCGTGAAGCGAGCCCTTTATCTGTAGTTCGGAGCCGGGTTTACACGGGATTGGAATTGCGGTGGTCCACGGACACAAAAGTCCGACGCGGGCAAAGAACCCATAGCGGAGGACCTCGATATATGAGAGATCCTCGTGTTTGTTCAAAAGGATAAAAGTTATAATCTTTTGATTTTCATTGTAAGCCTTAAAATAAAAGCGATATTTCTCTTTGAATTTGTTTCAGTGATTGAAGTTTGTACAGTTCAAATCAATGACAATCATCCCAACTTTACTGCTTGAACAATATCATTTCAAATTTTTTAAATCAGGGGTAGAATTTTCAACAATAAGGTAGGATTGATGTAGAGTATGAGTTTTTCATGTTCAATTTTTTCATATATTTTTTATTTTTGTCTCATAATAATGATAAAAGAATTTATTCTTCTCTGTGAGAGTTTTGTTCTTTTGAAAAAAAAGTGATATATGAAAAAAAAAAAGAAAAAATGAAAAAAAGAAGAAGAATCAATTTTGACTTTATCCTCCTCATACCAAAGGTAATTGCATTTTTTATCAACCAAATAAATGTAAGTGCTTCAATTCTTATCTGTTTTACTTTGTGTATCATAGAATTTATATTGAGGACAATGTAAAATTTAGAGTGGGGTGGGGACTAGTCAATTTTTCTCTTTATCTTAGACATTTTTCCCTTTATTTTCTGATTTTTTCTTTTCATTAGAAATATTGTCACTTGCCAACTTAATATAGTTGACTAATAATTGATCTATTTGATATTTTTAAATTTTCTAATCCTTAGTTAGTTTTATACTCAAGTTCACCTTTTATGATAACTCTAAATAAATTTTTTTGAAATAATTTTCAAAGTAATATACTTCACTTAAGTCTTAACTTAGACTTTTAATTAAAGTAATGAAATTTTTGCATGCTTAGCTTAGAGTTGAAAATAATTTTTCAAGTTATCTTGATCTAAATATTTTTCAAGATATATATACATATACACATATATATATATTATTAAAACTAACTTTACGAAGAGTCACGAAAAATAGGCACCAATTAAAATTCTCTTAAAATCTAATGTGGTTCTATCTTACTAAGCCTAAGTTGACCTAGTAATTAAGCTGATAGGTAAATAAATGTGAACCTAAAGTTGCAAATATACAACTATCAAGTTATAGTATAAAAGTTATCGATCCGAGGAAGGTGTTGTAAGTTTTAATCAAATTTGATTCTTATGTTGTGTGTGTGACAATTAGGAGTGAAAACATGATGAAAGTGGTTGTGGAGAGATTAGAGTGTGGAAATGATGAAATGTAAACAAAAATAAAATGAGAATGAAAAGTGGGGAGATAAAAAGTGAATGTGAATATGTGCGAATAAATCAAAACAAGATTGAGAGTGTGTGAGAAGTAAAGGAAAATAAAATCAAGAAAAGAAAATTATGAATAAAAATGAAAATCAAGAAAGCAAAAGATGGAGGATTCAATTAAAGATATAGGAATCTAGAAGTGAATCCACTAACTATCTCACTTATAAAATATGAATTATTATCTTGTTATCACATTTTACTTTAGATTTATTAAGTATAGCCTATCCTACCATTTTAAGGCAATCATAACCTATCCTATTATCATCCAAGTAAAATTAATACTCATAAAAGAATAATAAAGAGATAGTAATTCTAGAATTCATTAGCATACTCTATCCTACTTTTAAGTCAAGACAGTTATCCAATTCTTCTTCTATCAATTAGTTCTCTAGTTGATTATCCTAAACATGATCATTTAAGCACAAGAGAATAATCCATAAATTACAAGGAAGATTAATACTAGTTTTATGCAATTCTAGAATTCCTACAAGAGTTTAGTTCCACATCTTTAAAAATAAAATAAAGGAATAAAAAGAGAGATGAAAAAGAATAAAAAAGAAGGAGGGAATAAAACAATCTAAACTATTAGCAACAAAATAAATCTATACTACAAAGTAAAAACATGACATGAAAGTAAATACATGAAATTAAAGACATGAAAGTAAAGACATGAATGTAAATCTACTTTACAAAGCATTAAATAAGAAAGAAAAGAAAATATTACAAGAAAAGAAAAGAAAGGAATAAAAAGTAAACCATCATCTTCATCTTATCTTCATCTCCATCCTCTTTTCATCCTTGGGACAAAGAAGAAAAGAAAATATGAGGGGTGAAAATATTTTTATTAATTGCAACTAAAAGTTATAAATTTGGAAG
The DNA here is from genome assembly GCA_012295165.1 of Asparagus setaceus. NCBI lineage: Eukaryota > Viridiplantae > Streptophyta > Magnoliopsida > Asparagales > Asparagaceae > Asparagus > Asparagus setaceus. Next base: position 43,643,033 of record CM022707.1, on the reverse strand, counting down.
GTCTTCTCAATTAAGGTAACCATCCTCTCTAAAGGAGTTTACAAAATATTTTACACCTCAAACCCTAACTCTACCCCTCTATTTATAACCTCTGATAATGAAGGAGAACCCTTGGATGAAACTTGGCATAAAGGTTGAAATCAAGCATAGATCTGGCTGTTGTTCTGTCGGTCGACCAATCGGTTGGTAAATAGGTGTAATCGGTGGGTGACCAGGTTGGTCAATCGATTGGAACTAATTGGTGTGGCCAGTTAATTTTTTATTGATTTCTTGACCCTTTGATGAAACTTGACCACAAAGGAATTGAAATCTAACCATAGATCTAAAACTGCCGTTCACCAATCGGTCGACCAATCGGTCAACAATCGATTGGCCGACCCATTGGGTGGCGGCAGATTGATTTTTTTATTGATTTCTTGACCCGATTTCTTCATGGATCCTTGTCTCTTCTTAGACCTTCTTTTGTCTTCATATTTGAGCTTCAATAAATGGTAGAAAATCAGTGAGTTTGAGTCTTTTGGGCTTTTATTCATTATTTCACCATTAACCTGCAAATTAAGATAAAAACAATTATTAGTGGTATATTTATTTAGATAAAATAGATGATGAGGATATAAAATTATAATAAAAATATGATTATCATAAGCCCAAGGAGTATTTCCATGCTTAATGACCTAAGCCCAATTGGGTTGGGATTCATTAGCCAGCAGCGTTAAATGGTCACTTAGAAAGCAGATCAAGAAGAATAAAATCACCAAGGAATAAAAGTTAAAAATATATTTTACTAACAGTGGTTATATATATATATATATATATATATATATATATATATATATATATATATATATATATATATATATATATATATATATATATATATATATATATATATATATATATATATATATATATATATATATATATATATATATATATATATTCTTAAAAATAAATTGATTAAGAGGCTTGAAAATTATTTAAAACAAAGAGTTAGCATGTTCTTTTCAAAACCTTTAAATTAAATTTCTAAGTTAGACTTGGTTTTGTATATCTATAATGAAAAGATTTTCTAAAGATTTACTTTGAAATTATATAAAAACATTTTCTTGAGTATTAACTAGCTTCAATTAGAATGTTTAAATATATCATGTAAATTAATTATTCATAAAACTTCTTTAAATTGGCAAATTATTGAATTTTGTGGGTATATTTACTGCAAACCCTCACGAGACTACAACTCATCCACTAGGATAACATAGGGGTTTAAAAGCTTGTTGTATGTGTTAAATACAACCACGATTCCTGCGAAAGTGAGTTAGGATTTTTCGTTTTTTCTTTCTCAATTTCGTTTTTTACTAGATGACTAGCAAAAGTTTAGGTGTGGGGGTATATTATAATGATATTTTTATTAAAATTTTCAGGTATTTTTTTCTTTCTCTATTTCATTTTTGCTAGAGGACTAGCAAAAGTTTAGGTGTGGGAGTATATTATAATGATATTTTTATTACAATTTTACTGTCATCATCTATCTTATATAAAGAAATATATCACTAATAATTATTTTTATCTTAATTTATAGGTTAATAAAGAAATAATGAATAAAGCCCAAAAGACTCAAACTCCCTGATTTTCTACTATTTATTGAAGCCCAAATATGAAGATAAAAGAAGGCCCAAGAAAGCTCAAGAATCCATTAAGAAATCGGGTCAAGAAATCACAAAAAAATCAAAACTGCGTAAACCAATCGATCGGCCAACCGATTGGTCAACCGATTGGTGAGCGGCAGAATCAGATTTGTGGCTAGATTTTAATTCCTTGATTGCCAAGTTTCATCCAAGGGTTCTCCTTCATTGCTGTAGGTTATAAATAGGGGTAGAGAGTGAGGGGTTTGAGTGTGAAATATTTTATAAAAATTCTATTTAGAGAGGAGGGTTACTCTTAATTGAGAAGACCTTCTAAATTTATAACTTTTTGTTACAATTATTAAAAAAAATATTTTCACCTCTACATATTTTCTTTTCTTCTCTTTATTTGATCATAAAGATTGTAGGCATAAAAAATTGCTTATCAGTACCCGATCAAAACTCGTGACGGTGGGTTGACAACCGACGATCCATTCAACAAACCGACGCAAAACGCATCACGCGCAAAACGCAGAGCGAAGTCGACGAAAGCACATGAAGTAAGTCGGCAAGGCGTCACGAGCCAATGAAGCGGCGTCGCGAGTTGGCTAAACTCAAGCATTGAGGCGGAATCAACCGTACTTAGTCCGTCGATGCAAGCGAGCCGTTTGAGCTCGAAAGTTGATCGGACACGGACTCAAACCAGCGGCGACATCACCGGAGCAAAACTAAGCCCGGAAGACCGAAAGAATCGACGGAGAAACGGCGAAACAAAAAAAAGCGACGCGAGGCGACACCTCGGCCAAATGGCCAAGGTGGCTCTACCACTTGGTCGGAGCCGCCAACTTGGTCAGGTGCTCGCCAAGGGTCGAGGAGGCTCGGCCACTTTGGCCGAGCTCGGCCAACTTGTCGAGGCACCTCGCCATGGTCGAGGTGCCTCGCCAAGGGCCAGGTGGCTCGGCCACCATGGTCGAGCCACCCGGCCAACCTCGTCGACTGCCAAGTGGCCGGAGCCACTTGGTCACAAGACACATCCCCTTTTGTATAAATAGGGGTCTTGAAGGTGGAAAAGGTCTTGGATTTGGGGGATTTCAAGGCTTCGGAGGCTTGGATTTTGGTGATTTGGAAGAGCTCTGACTTCAAGAATTCTGCAGATCTACTTGAGTAATCGCACTCGTTCGGAGCACCGCGAAGCTCAAGTCCAACACGCCGATCTATAAGCAAAGGTAACGAATTGGTCGAACTTCTGAGATACCCTCTAGATTAAGCCGTCTTAATCTCGGGGATATGCTGTGATTTCTCCTAGTAGATCTCACCGCTCGGTGATCCTCTCCTTCGTGAGTGTGATCCCCTCGGTAACCGTTTCCTTCGTGAAGCGAGCCCCTTTATCTGTAGTTCGAACCGGGTCTCTACGGATCGGGATTAGCGGTGGTCCACGGACACAATAAGTCCCGACACGGGCAAAGAACCCGCATAGCGAGGATCCGATATAGCGAGATCCTCGTGTTTGTTTAGGAAGAAGTCGCAATCTTTTTGAATTTTGTTGTAGGCAAAGAAGGCGTAAACAAATTCAAATCAATGACAATCATCCCGACTTTTACGCGAACAAGGCTGGCGACCACGATGGGAATAGCGGTCTCAAGTCGAGATCGCCGTGTCGAAAGCCAATCCGCATCCCTACCAAGAAGAAGTCAAAGGCCTCTGCCCCGACGGATAGGAGGGCCTGTGGCCGCCTCGACTCGAAGGGGCCGCCTTCTTGACCTACCGCTAACCGGCTAGCGGGACCGCCGAAAACTTCTGCGTAGGGTGTAATAATTACGCTCAGTGAAGTCAAGCGAATCCAAGTTGATCCGGGTTCCGCTATGAGTATCATACTATCATCCTTGTCGGATCGTCCTCCCCACAAATCGGAAGGATCTCGGCGCAAGAAAGATCCATTTGTCCTCGGCTCGGAACTTTAAAGGCGAGGATCTTAACTCGCCGTTGCGAAGTTGCACCAAATGGCATCCTTAGGCATCAAGTTCGCCGGATCTGCGAGGAGATCGCCCGATGGCGTCTTGAGCTCTCTGGCGTGAGTTAGCCAAGGCCACGGAATCGGTCGGCGGTGTCGCTACAAAGTGGAGAGGTCAAGAACCTCATCAATAGGTGCACGGCAACTCCTCCAAGCCGCCGAAAATGCGCCAAGTTTGGAGTCCGAAATCCGGAACAACGATTCGGACGAAGGCCAAAGCGTTAGTCAAGAATCGGCCACCTCAAAGCTGATTCGGCTAAGGCTCGGCATGCGGGGTGACTTGATTCAAAGAAGATCACACCTCGGCGATTTCATCCAAATGTCCATCGGCTCGTGCTCGCTTGGTCAATCTGTTGGCGTATCCCGAGCAAAGCGGCTTTGGAGCACCTCGGCTCATTGCATGATGATCGAGGTAAAATTTCGATCAAAGAGCGATTGGGCCCGTTAAGGAAGTCGGGTCACTCTGATGCGGTCGCACCCACTTCAGCGTGATAAGAAGATTCCTCAGTCGCTCTCATCGATTCGGATCGGGTTCGAGAGCCCGCCGAACTTCGCCAGCAGCAGGCTAACGCTGAGATTAGTGACTCTTGGAACCTCGATAATGTGACTCATCCTCGAAGGAGGCGTTTTCATCGGCGGCGATGGCGTTATACACGAGAAGTCATACCAACACACGAAGGGTTGCTCCGGCATTCATCTTGGATGAGTTATACTATCGTCTTTGAAGTGCAGTAAATCTCGAAGAAGTTCCCGAATTGAACACGCATTGTCCGTGTTCTCAAACTATCGAGGCGGTGTTGTCGAATGTAAGCGCACCAAGCCGACTCAGAAGAAGCGTCGCTCTTTGATAGGCTTGGCAACAAGATCGAGTCTCAAAGCGATATGACCAGCGAGGGTTGGGATCTGAATCCTCCCGGAAGATGAATGCTCATGGTGATTGATAATAATCCACCCAATGAGAGCGGACATTAAATGCGATTCATCGGCTTGGGATCGACACCGACCTCGGAGAAGCTTTCAAAGCTTTGATGTCAAATATGACCACGATCGATCTGTTACTATTGAGAGTGATGAGGATATGCCAACATGGGAAGACCCATGGATCCATCAACTTCGAAGCGGTTTGGGGATAGATTCGAACAAAGAGAACCCCCCACTAAGGACGAGGTAGTCCAAGTTAACATGGGTGACGAGGAACATCCTAAGCTCATAAACGTCAGTAATAGTCTTCCCTCAGAAGAGAAGGAAGAGCTGATTGCCCTAATCAGGGAATACATCGACGTGTTTGCTTGGAGTTATGAGGACATGCCAGGACTCGACCCTAATGTGGCGACCCATCACCTCAACATCAAAGTGGATGTCAAACCTGTCAAGCAATGCAAAGGCGGTTTAGATCCACAAATATTGCAAGCAATGCGTTGGCGAAGTAAAAAACTCATAGAATCGGGATTCATCGAGGAAATTCAACATCCGGATTGGGTGGCGAATATAGTCCCGGTCATGAAGAAGAATGGTTCGATTAGGATCTGCGGTCGACTACGAGACCTAACGCTGTCTCGAAGATGACTTTCCTCTTCCAATCAGCGATGTCATAGTCGACAACGCGTGTGGATTTGAAAGAATGTCATTCATGGATGGTTTCTCGGGTTACAATCAAATCAAGATGCACCCGATGATGCCAAGCACCACGGCATTGAGCGCTATCGGTATATATTGCTACGGTCATGCCGTTCGGCCTCAAAATGCGGCCACGTACCCGGTGGCGATGACTAAAATTTTCGGGATCATCTCCGGAAAACGGTCGAATGCTACATCGATGACTTAGTCGTGAAAAGCAGTGACAAAGGAGATCACGTCAAAGATCTTAGGACAGTATTCAAGCTCATGCGGACTCATCAACTAAAGATGAACCCTGCCAAATCCTTCCTTGGGATGTCCAGTGGCAAGTTCCTCGGCTTCGTCGTCACCGACAAAGGAATCCACGTCGATCCTGACAAAGTAAAGGCAATTCAAGAGTTGCAACATCCGAGAAATCTGAGAGAACTCAGGGGGTTACAAGGGCGATTGGCGTACATCCGACGGTTCATATCGAACCTATCTGGGAAGTGCCAACCATTTTCTAAGTTAAACAAGAAGGGCGTATCGTTTATTTGGGACGACGCATGTCAGAAAGCGTTTGAAGAGATAAAATCGTATCTCGCTAAACCTCTGTTCTTGTTGCACATGTCGGAAAACCATTTTGATCTCGTCAAGGCAGCGGATCACTTTCGTTAAAGCGCTTTACTCGCGCAAGGCGGCGGCGGCGATCCGCGAGCGGCGATGTATTACGAGCGAACATTGGTGTGAGTCTCGATACCCAATGGTGAAGCGGTGCCTTGCATTAGTGTTCGCCTTTCGAGAAAATCGACACTATTTAGTCGGACGGGCGATTTATGTTATCTCTAGCGTAAATCGGTCAGAATATTTATGACAGTAGGCCTCAATGAGTTGGCGTTTGGCAAAATGGGCTTTGCTTTTATCCCAATATGACTTGCACTTCAAACAACGAAGTCGGTCAAAGGACAAGCGATTTGCGATCTCTTGGTACGCCAACCCGACAACGGACGCGGTGAAGCTATATGATGATCTCGGGATGAAGTTGAAGTCAACACTACATCGCACCAACAAATATGGCGATTGTATTTTGTGGAGCTTCTCGGGCCACTAATGTGGCAAGTACCCGGGCGTTCTAAAATCTCATTTGAGTCGGAGTTGTCTTGATTTCAGGGGAATCATGTCATGCCCGTGCTTATTCACTCACGAACCTGTTCCAATAGCGTAGCGAATACAACGCTACTTATCGGACTTAGCTTCGCCAAGGAGCCGGGGTCGAATATCTCGGCGTATGGTGATTCTGGCCCGATAGTTAAGCGGTCCGTGGTGACTCTGAAGTTAGGAACCACGATCAGTCCCCTATCATCGGGTAGCGTGGAAATGGCGGACTCATTGAAGAGTTTTTCATCGAATATATCCGCGCCTCCAAAGCGCTTCAGCGGATGCGGCTGGCGGCATTAGGCGTGTCGTTAGCACAACCTTAGAGACCGAGCAACTAGTCGCGGTCGGGACTCACCAACTCTTCGTACCATTATACGATGAGGCACAAGAAGATAAGGGGTAGTTACCAAAGAAGTGTATACAACCCAAACCAAGTTGGAGCCCGAGATTGGCTTTCCTATCATCGATTCGTCTTACATGGTATTCTACGGAAGGCGTAAAGGAGAAGTCGATCGTGAAGAGCTCAAAGATTCTTTACGACACGAGACCGGGCGTTATATCGTAGGAAGTGCGATGGTCTTTACTCCGATGCCTTTCAAAAGAGGCGAAGAGGTCCTTCGGGAAGCACGAGGGTGAATGTGGTGCACACCGGCGGTCCCAAACTCTACGATCGAATCGAGAATGGGTTACTTTTGGCCCACAATGATTGGCCAGCGGTCGATGCATTTCGGAAATGCCGCAGCGTGTCAAATTCACGAATTATATGCATCGGCCGCGAGCAAGCTGCATCCTTGACCACATCACGGCCATTGAGACATGGGGAATGGACATTGTAGGTCCCATTTTTCCTCCGTCTGTCAAAGCGTCGGTTTATTCTAGCGATCACCGACTACTTCTCCAAGTGAAGCAATCCGCTAAAGGAAGTAAAGGCGATACCGTCATCAAGTTTATCAAACACCATGTCATCTATCGACACGGTGTCCCAAAGCGGATCGTGCATGACAGCGGTCCCGGTTCATCGGCAATTCCTTCATCGGGTTTTGCGAAATTCAAGATACAAGGCGTCTCGTCGGCGGCCTATAATCGGTACAAATGGATTAGCGAAGCATTCAACAAGGCGATCATCAAAATGCAGCCGAAGCTTGTGAAGAGTAACAAGCGAGGCGGGATGATAAACTTCGGAGAAGCACTGGTATTATCGCTCGGCTATGCATACGCCATGGAGAGACCGTACTCTACGGTCACGGGTGTGGCGGTTCTCCCATTGGAAATTCAGATCCGTCGCCGCGCCAGCCCTTTCAGCAGAGATGGCGGCCAGAAGAACAACATCAGCGTCTCGAAGAGCTTGAGATGTTAGATGAAAGCGCTGGAGGCTCAACAATGCATTGAGTTCTACCAAGCTAGGATGTCGAGGCTTTCAACAAGAAAGTTCGACGAGAGAACCTTTAGAGAAGGAGATTTGGTCCTCATTTTCGGCGTAGATAATCCTCACTTCCAAAAGAAAGGTAAATTCGAACCTAAATGGGAGGGTCCGTTTGTAATAGAAGCGGTTTACTCCAATGGTGCATATCGCCTCATTATCCAAAATGGCGGCCGGCAATTAATCTTAGATAAATGGGAAGTTCTGAAGAAATACTACCCATAGTATCTTGGGATAACCCGTTCGGCGGGAAGTTCCTCGTGGGATGTCTCACCGCTTTTGCGAGGATAACCCTAGATTTATCCTCCATCACAATTTCCCCACCGATCAAATTCCTTGGCGGTGGGTCTACAAACCTACGGTACATTACCAAAATCCCTCTTGATTCCTTCTATGAACAAGAGGCCCACTCAAAATTCCTTTATTTGGAGAGAATATAAAATTCTTCCTCTCCAGCGTAAGATCCACCGTGGTTAGCGGAAGGGTTACATCCATCCCTTTTCGGTAGCGCCCGGTGAAGGTATCTTGTGGGATTTTCAGACCGGGTTGTCCGTGAAGGTCGCTGAGTCTCTTCGGTTCTCGGTGGAGATCCCACTCTTAGTTCCATCTTCATCTTAGGTAGCGCCCGTGAAGGTATCTTGTAGGGATTTTCGGACCGGGTTGTCCGTGAAGGTCGCTGAGTCTCTTCGGTTCTCGGTGGAGATCCACTCTTAGTTCCATCTTCATCTTAGGTAGCGCCCGGTGAAGGTATCTTGTAGGGATTTTCGGACCGGGTTGTCCGTGAAGGTTGCACGAGTCTCTTCGGTTCTCGGTGGAGATCCCACTCTTAGTTCCATCTTCATCCTAGGTAGCGTGAAGGTATCTTGTGGGATTTTCAGACCGGGTTGTCCGTGAAGGTCGCTGAGTCTCTTCGGTTCTCGGTGGAGATCCCACTCTTAGTTCCCCTCTTATCTTAGGTAGCCGGTGAAGGTATCTTGTGAGATTTTCGAGATCGGATAGTCCGACTAAAGGTCACGAGTCTTTTCGATTCCTCTGACAAAGGGATCTGCTGTTAGCCTCATCCCTGAAATAGAACACATTCTTCCTTTCCCACCTCAGCGAATCTTCATCGGTTGGTCATTCTCGGTCAAAGAAGGCACCAAGATTCATCTTGGGGTATTTTATCGAAGCCTAAGAAGGGATAAAGCCAGCGCCTCACCGCAGCGTTGCGGTTTAGTCTTTCTCCGATTGAAGAAGACACGAGTTGATTAAGGGCATTTTATCCCGGCCTAAGAAGGGATAAAGCCAGCGCCTCACCGCAGCGTTGCGGTTTAGTCTTTCTCCGATTGAAGAAGACACCGAGTTCGATTAAGGGCATTTTATCCGAAGCCTAAGAAGGGATAAAGCGGCCTTATCTGGCGTTGCGGTTTAGTCTTTCTCCGATTGAAGAAGACACCGAGTTCGATTAAGGGCATTTTATCCGAAGCCTAAGAAGGGATAAAGCCAATGCCTACCACGCGTTGGGTAGTCTATTCGTGACAAAAGCGAAGCCTCGTATTCAACATCGTAGCATTAAGTCTAAGAGAGTTTCATTCTTTTAGCACAACGCTGTGTGTAGAACGGATTTAGACAATCTACATGCTAGCCCAACTCAAGCGGTAGTTGGCAAAGGCTCATCAAACCCGCTGAGGGTCGGGTTGGCTAATAACCCTAAAGTCAACGCCTCACGCAGCGTTGCGGTTTAGTCTTTCTCCGATTGAAGAAGACACCGAGTTCGATTCGGGCATTTTATCCGAAGCCTAAGAAGGGATAAAGTCAACGCCTCACAGCGTTGCGGTTTAGTCTTTTTCCGATTGAAGAAGACACCGAGTTCGATTCGGGCATTTTATCCCGGCCTAAGAAGGGATAAAGCCAGCGCCTAACAGCGTCGCCGGGTTAGTCTTCGTGAAAAAGATGAAGCCTACGATTCAACATCGTAGCATTAAGTCTAAGAGAGTCTCATTCTTTTAGCACAGCGTCATGTGCGAACGGATCCGATAATCCGCGACGCTAGCCCAACTCAAGCGGTAGTTGGTAAAGGCTCATCAAACCCGTTGAGGTGGGGGTTGGCCAATAACCTAAAGTCAACGCCTCACCGCGTTGCGGTTTAGTCTTTCTCCGATTGAAGAAGACACCGAGTTCGATTCGGGCATTTTATCCCGGCCTAAGAAGGGATAAAGCCAACGCCTCACGCAGCGTTGCGGTTTAGTCTTTCTCCGATTGAAGAAGACACCGAGTTCGATTACGGGGCATTTTATCCCGGCCTAAGAAGGGATAAAGTCAACGCCTCACAGCGTTGCGGTTTAGTCTTTCTCCGATTGAAGAAGACACCGAGTTCGATTCGGGTATTTTATCCGAAGCCTAAGGAGGGGCGAGTCACGATGTAACAGCGTTCTTAGGGTTGTCTCTTGCGGTAAAGAGTACAAAGCCTATGTATTCAATATCATAGCAACAAGTCTAGAAGAGTTTCATTCTTTTAGCACAACGCCACGCGAACGGATCCCGATAATCCGCGACGCTAGCCCAACTCAAACGGTGGTTGGTAAAGGCTAATCAAACCCGTTGATGGTGAGGGTTTGCCAAAATCCTATAAGTATTATGGTTAATTATTTGGACGAAATAAAAGAATCATAATAAGCAATGAAGGATGGATCTTATTCATTTGAAGCAAATATAGAAGGGCTACAAGCTGTTTAGCGTCAAGTCTATGACAAAGGATTTGTTGTTGGTGAGACACTTCATCATTGTAAGCTGGTAGAGTTCTTCACACCTTCGGCTCGAAGGACTCCTCATCGGTGTTGATGTCTTCGTGGTTGCCTCCTCGAGCTCGGCCGGTTTACGCCCGACAGATCAAGCTCCTTAGGCGGCGGTGAGGGCTTCTTCCTTGTTGGCCTTGGCCACCCAAATTGCCCATCCTATCTTCCTCAAGATGGAGCTCTCCCGGCGGTATTATCCTCTCGGCCTTTCGCCACAATATCGGCCCGATGTGGCTTAAGGAAGAATATGTCTCCGGCAACAACCAGTGTCCGGCCTTGATCTTTGCATCTGGACTTGAGCCCGGTAAAACACGAGCATCGCGCCATGCCTCTAAGCAGCGAGTCGGTATGGCGGCTATGTATGAGAAGCCCGGCTGCCGCGGCTCTTGCGATCTGGGCTGTCTCTCGGATGGGCGAGATCATCAACAATGGCGACGGCTTCGGGGTAACCCATATCCGTATCAAAGCCATCAGGGGATCAGCGGTGGCTTTGGCGATGAAGAAAGCCGCCATGAAGGACCTTTTCGATCCGCGGTGTTCACCAAAGAAAAGAATGGCGTATTTCCAAGCGGATAATAAGATGGGATGGATCTTCATCCGGCATCAGCGCTCGCCCGGATCATGGAGTCGAGATGTAGGCTCTGCCTGAGATGAAAAAGGACTTTAGAATTTTCAAGAAAAAAATGGGCAAAGCTTATTTGGCTAAAAGATCCTTACGTTTCCTTGATTGTAGCGGAGGCTAGCGAGTCTACGGTATCTATATTTGGGATCTTTGTCAACGCGGTGAGCCCTCGGTGTGCTCATCTATCTCAGCGATTATTTGTGGTAGGCGATTAGAAGCGGCGGAAAGAGGAGTCCCCGCCACTACACAAGGGGCGCCTCGGCTTCTTTTAATTATAGTGGTATTGGCCAAGCGGTGGTCCTATAATTAAGAGAAAATTCATACCTCCCGGGGATGGTAGTTTCAGGAAATCTTCACGAATCGTTGCGATCTTGTGACCAAGTCGTAACAAGTCATCCATGGAGGTACTACCGTATAAACCGGTACCACGAGATCTTCCATTGAGAAGTCGAAAAAAGGCATTAGGAAAGTGAATGCAATTAAGGCGAACAATAGGTAGAGTTACTTACCTCCTACGGTGTGATTAGGCTAGTCTCGGTTTGTGCATTTGTCTCCTGCAATCTCTCTAAAAGAACAAAAGCAAAGAGGTTAGTGGGGTACAAATCGAGTCATTCCATTCTGCATTTGCCACCCGAAGAGAATTATCGATGTTAGATGTACAGGTCCGCCGGATCAGGTCCTACATCGGCCTCTTCCGCCATAGCTCCATACATTTGTTGAGTAAAGCGGGCTCGGCATGGCGAGCTGGGCTCAGCCGGTGTGGTGATCAAAATCAAAGCCAGGATCATAATCCCTAGAACCCCCTGCATGCGAACGGAGAAATGTCAGCCTTCAAAAGTCAAAATTTCAAATTTTGTCACGGTGAATTATTACCTCCGTCACCGACTGGAACATTACTGGTCAAGTCTATATCAAAGGACCGAGGATTCACGTGATTCTTGTGGGCTAGCCTCTTTCGTTTAACCCCTTGAGAGGGTCGAAATTCTTCCTCTTCAATAGATTTTCCTGAAAATTCAATTGGATGAGAACTCTAATGGAAAGGATGAGAAAACGAAAGGGAAAAGGAGAAAGTACCGAGATCTTTCTCATGAGCTGCAGCCTCCGCTTGGTCCTCTCCTAAAGTAGCAGCGTCAGAGTTGTGGAACTCCTCCTCAGCCTCACCCGGTCGATAAGATTGGCGGCGCTTCCTCTGAGCTTGACCGGCATCTACAGTGTCGAATCTTAGGCTCATAGCGATGCCGGCTACGGATCTGAGATGGCCCTCACAGGACTGACTCGTTAGCTACTAATAGCCAACTACAATAGAGGAATGTCGACTCAGTGACGGTCACGGCTGGTGAACCTAGCACGGTACACCCCATGACGCCCATAACCATGCTCGAAGGCCATCCACAAGTCCACCTCAGTGCGGAGTACTCGGTTCGGGTTCCCAACATAAAGTTGGTGCGTAACCGGTGGCGAGCAAAGCGACGAGGAAAATAAGGCTCAAGGAAGCATTCCTCATTTATTCGAAGGTGAGATACCACGGCACGATATTCACTAGCCAATTGAAATAGCCAATGTTAAGTGAAGTCTGGCGTGTCTTGGCACCTCCTCGTCGACCAAGGACTCACCATATTGACCGAGAATCGAGGAAAACATCCGAAAAGATCCACCCTTTGTGAATCGCATGTTTCTTGATCTCTGCAAAACCACGCCCTTCCATCGCAATCCTCTACCAACCGTAAGAAAGGAGTAGGCGAATCTGTGGAACCGGTGCGACATCATGTCGGGCGATGAAGGACCAACCGTGTCATCAAATAGGTATATGGGAGCTCTACCGGACGGAAGGGATGCGTGATGATGGCTCGCCCTTTCTCCGGGTAAACGCCAACTATATGCCGCAATCCACGGTGAATACCGCCACCATCACCGAAGGAGAGAGTTCCTTCTTGTGGGCGAAGTTGAACTGCAGGATAAAGGACCTCCAAAGGTAAAGCATCATCGATTGATATGGAACCACACTTCTTGAGCCAGATTGCAAGATAGCCCGCTAGAAGAGTTGCGGTGGATAGGCTTCACCGCATGCCACGTAAAGGTCGCAAACTTGGTCCCTGAAGGAAAGCCTTCTTTGGCGTGGCGAGTGTATCTGAGTTAGCCTCGACTTCTCGATCGTTCGTTAACCTTGAAGGAGTGGCGGTGATAGTTCACATATTTCCTCGCGATTTGTCCTCCAAATCTTTGGAACAAGTAATGTGACTGCCCGGACTCACTGCGATTTCCTCTTGGCGCAAGGTTCGATTGGGCCGAGCTATATAGTAATGACAAGTGAGATCCCATAAAGTCTTATAACGATGGTCGTTCCTTCAGCCGGCTCAGTTCGATTGAGGGAAAGTACTCGATATAGCATCTTCCCCATGGGTAGACACGAAATCACGGTACATCTCATGCAAAGCCAACTGACTTCGCCATGTTTAGTGAAAAGCGTATTGAATCGGATTATAAAGCTCGAATAAGGTGAAGAAATGGTTGACACGATTGGAAGGCCATACATGGTGGCACGAATCGGCGAATCGCGGACCGCAAGCCGCGTTCCCCATCCCATCGGTAGGGGCGTAGCGGTCGGCGACCCACGGTGCTTACTTGGCGAGTGTACCCAGTAGAAGAATCTATGGCGGATGGCGGCATCTCGCCCCAATTTAGCAAGGCGATTCCTCAAAGTTGGCGAGGAGCGAAAAGCTCATCGCAGGCGGTGTGTCGACCCTACAACCCGAGGTGAAGGCCGGCGACCGATTCTGTTGAACGGAACCAGGCTGGCGGGTAATAAACCCACAATGAATATGATCATGCTCCTCGGTCAAACGCCATGACATACGGCGTGTCCGCGGCATGGTGTCTAAGGTCGGTCAACGAGCCGACGAGGTATCCGGGGAATATACAAAGGGCCTCCGTCGTCTTTGTTCAACCACCTCTCACTCTCGATAAGAGCTGTATCCGGATCCTTAACTGAGTCGCCGAATAGATAATCTGTCTTTCGCAAAGGTTCAGTAGAGTTGGCGTCCCTTACGAGCGGCGCATCGGTGACCAATCGTCGGAGAACGCTGAACTCCCTCAAACACGACTGGATCGTCTCGTGATGTCGAGCAAATCGGCGAGATAGAAATCGGGATCATCACACATGGAATAATAGTCACTATGGCGTCCATCGACCGCGTGAGGGTCGGAAAAGCTCCCGAGGAATAATCGATCAAATCGAAAAATACTCGTTAGTAAATGGCGTTGAATTCATCTTACATAGATTGAGTCACGACCTTATAACGGGTATGACGATTTCATCCGTATTAAACACCCGGAGAACGATAAATATAACCGCATGATCCAAGCGGCAATATATTCCGTTCTACGGAGTAATCTGGTGAAATCGCTCCGTTAAAACATCGAGGCGGGTGATTTTGAAGCCTCAATCCTCACGAAGGAGAATCTCGGCTCTTCCCAATCGCCTCACAAAGGAGAACGGCGGGGTCATAACGAGCGTGCACAATCGAAGCATCGATCCCCACAAAGGAGGATTTCGCTCTTCCCAATCGCCTCACAAAGGAGAACGGCGGGATACAACGATATATGTATGAGAATATGATGACGCCGGCGCACCACCGAAGAAGGGCGTGCATTCACGCGGCGTGCGGTCGGCGACTCCTCGGGCGTGATCTTCTGTGACATCGGAAGCCGCAAAAATACGACGAAAAGTCAAATACGGCCGAAAATCAGCAAATAAAGTGTCAATAAAGCTACGACCAGCGTCGCCACCACGACTAAGCCAGAACCAAGCGAACCCGGGCAATGTAGCTGGAGCAATGCCATTGTGAGCTGGCCATGCGGCGTAAGCAGTGGCGATAGCGCCCGGCAGCGTATTTAGCTGACGGCGAAAGCCAGCTTATTGTTAGCGCGCGGCCCATGGCCAGCCAGCGCCCGCCAGTGGCTAAGCCAGCGGCGCGCCCAGCAGTGCCTGCTTTGGGAATGAACGCCGTCATCAGCGTCGCCGTCCGTGATCGTGCCCTCGGTCTGGTCGCGTCACACGCACAAAAAAGAAGAAAAGAATTTACAAAACCCTCATATGAATACCTTGTTGATCGAAGATGAAAAGACGGCGAAGCAAGATGAAAACAAGAGCAAACCACGAGAAGGGGCCGCCTAGGTCATCAAGGAGGAGGAGTATGGGTATTTATAACAATCCCATATGAACCCAATCCTCTTTGAACAAGGACTCTTATTTGGCAAGAAGTAGGAATTCTAATTGGGGCCCAAATCAATTCCAATAAGGACTCTAATCAGCCCCTAATTAGGAGTCCTAATTAGAACCCTAATTGGATGCCAAAATAATGCCAAATCAGTCCGTTGATTGACCCTACTCCCTCCGCTATATTTGGAAAAATTCAAGATTTATTCGGCAGATAACACCTCATGGATTGCATCGACGCCATCAACGCCGCCTAATCCTACTCAACTAGGATTACGGTATAAGCTGTTTCCTAATTTATCGAGAGTTCAGGAGAATATTTTCACAAAAATATTCTTAGGGATAACTTCGATCGTCGCGGATGCATCGGCCCGATCAGCAGCGTCGCCTAATCCTACTCCAACTAGGATTACGGTATAAGCTGTTTCCTAATTTATCGAAGTTCGGAAGAATATTTTCACAAAAATATTCTTAGGGATAACTTCGATCGTCTTGGATGCATCGGCCGATCAGCGTCGCCTAATCCTACTCAACTAGGATTACGGTATAAGCTGTTTCCTAATTTATCGAGAAGTTCAGGAGAATATTTTCACAAAAATATTCTTAGGGATAACTTCGATCGTCTTGGATGCATCGGCCGATCAGCGTCGCCTAATCCTACTCCAACTAGGATTACGGTATAAGCTGTTTCCTAATTTATCGAAGTTCGGAAGAATATTTTCACAAAAATATTCTTAGGGATAACTTCGATCGTCGCGGATGCATCGGCCGATCAGCGTCGCCTAATCCTACTCCAACTAGGATTACAGTATAAACTATTTCCAAAATTTCAACGAGGAGTTCCCGGAGAATAAATCCATATTCTTAAGGATAACTTCGGCAACCCTTAATGTCCTCCCACCATAATCTCCAAGAGAGGGATAATCGATGAAGAGTGAAAGTCATGTTGACATCGGATAATCATATCCTCGGCGTAGTTAAACCAACAACACACGCCATGATGGAGGAATTAGCCGAGTGATGGTTATGAAGTTCCATGTATTCGACCACGATAGCGTTGCCAACAAGGAGTTCGCCGACATACGGAAAAGTCCAAAAATCGATGGTTAGTCAAACAACGACCAACCGACCACGAGTTACAAACAAAACTCACCCACCGACTTAGTCAAGATAACAAGCGGTCGGACAATAAATGCAGCACCGTGATCTTATCGGGAATCCTACAAAGAACTGGATGATCCGAAGAATCGAAGATTTGAAGCTATCTTTTGGGATCCTCGGTGGTGAAGGCTGGAACCATCATGTCCAAAGCATCCTGCACTCATCAAGAATCGAGGCGAGGCGGCTTTGGAGGGGTATCCGTAGGCATAAAAATTGCTTATCGATGCCGATCAAAACTTCGTGACGGTGGGTTGACAACCGACGATCCATTCAACAAACCGGCGTCGCCAAAAGCGCATCACGCCGCAAAAGCAGCGTGAAGCGGTCGGCGAGCACATGAAGTAAGTCGGCAAGACGCACGAGCCAATGAAGCGGCGTGCGAGTTGGCTAAACTCAAGCATTGGCGAGGCGGAATCAACCGTACTTAGTCCGTCGATGCAAACGAGCCGCTTGAGCTCGAAAGTTGATCGGACACGGACTCAAACCCAACGGCGACATCACCGAGCAAAACTAAGCCCTAAGACCGAAAGAATCGGCGACGGTGAAAAAGCGGCGCAGCGGCGACCTCGGCCAAATGGCCAAGGTGGCTCGACCACTGGTAGAGCGCCTCGACCAACAGCAGAGGTGCCTGGACTCAAGTGGCCCGGGAGGCTTTACTGGTGAACCTCCTCGACCAACTTGGTAGAGCACCTCGGCCATGGCGAGTGCCTCGACAGTGGTAGGGTGGCTCGACACCATGGCAGACCACCTCGACTGACTTGCCGAGTGGAGTGGCTGACAATGAAACCCTTGGCAGCCTTTTATCCCCTCTTTTTGTATAAATAGGGGGTCTTGAAGGTGGAAAAGGTCTTGGATTTGGGGATTTCAAGGCTTAGGAGGCTTGGATTTTTGGTGATTTGGAAGAGCTCGGACTTGAAGAATTCTTGCGAGATCTCACAGTGTCGGTATACGGTTCAGAACACCGTGAGCTCAAGTCGGTCGGCGTCGGATCTATAAGCAAAGGTAACCGAATTGGTCGAACTCTGAGATACCCTCTAGATTAAGCTTCGTCTTAATCTCGGGGATATATTGTGATTTCTCCTAGTAGATCTCACCCGCCAGCGATCCTCTCCTTCGTGAGTGTGATCCCTCGGTAGCTTCATTTCCTTCGTGAAGCGAGCCCCTTTACATCGTAGTTCGAACCGGGTCTCTACGGATCGGGATTAGCGGTGGTCCACGGACACAATAAGTCCCGACACGGGCAAAGAACCCGCATAGCGAGGATCCGATATAACAGAGATCCTCGTGTTTGTTTAGGAAGAAGTCGCAATCTTTTTTGAATTTTGTTGTAGGCAAAAGAAGCTGTAAACAAATTCAAATCAATGACAATCATCCCGACTTTTACCGCGAACAAAGATCAAGAAGAAGGTTTGCTTTCGCCTTGAGACTGAAACCCTCTTGAGATGTAAATTTTCTCTTTTGCTAATAAAATTTTCTTTTACTTTCTTTTCTTGTTTAGATAGCCAAGAGGCTAGAACCCTCTTGCCTTAGATTTATTTTCATGCTTGTAGAGTAGATTTACATTCATGTCTTTACTTTCTCGCTTTAAATTCTTGTATTTACTTTCTTGTCTTTACTTTCTCGCATTTATTTTATAGCTTAGATTTTATTTTCTTACACTATTCACCTTGAGGCTAGAACCCTATTGGGATTAGTTTCTATTTTCTTTATTTTCTTTGATTCACCTTGAGGCTAGAACCCTCTATGAAATTATTTTTATTTTTATTTTTATTTTCTTTGATTCACCTTGAGGCTAGAATCGTCTAGGGAATTACCCTTTTCTAAGATGTGGAACTAATTCTTGTGGGAACTCTAGAAATTACATGAAACGAAGTTTTATTTCTTTCATATTTTATATGTAAGATTAGCTAGTGGATTTAATTCTAGATTCCTCATATCTTTAATTGAATCCTTCATCTTTTACTTTCTTGATTTTCCTCTTTATTCTTGATTTTTATTTGTTTGTTTTATTTTTCTTCATTTTATTCATCATTCTTTCTCCTCTCTCAATCTTGTTTTGTTTTTATTCACACATATTCACAAACATTCTCTTAATCTCTCCACAACTATCATCTTTATCACTCTTAATTGTCACACACACAACATAAGAACTAATTTTCATTAATTTTTACAACATCTTCCTCGTGGGATCGATAATTTTTATACTATAACTTGATAGTTGTATACTTGCAACTTAGATTCATATTATTTACCTATGAAATATGCAGATTAATTATAAATCTGTGGACTATACAAACGTAATTAGTTGGACTTTAGATAAGTCAAATTTTCAAAATAATTTTGGTTTGGAGAAACGTGTATGATGTTTTTGAGAAAGCAATCATGCATAGTCATGCCTGGAATAAAAGATTTCTATCTTGCTTGATTGCATACATTAGAGGCCATAATTTAGTAGCTAAAGAACTCTAGAGCTGACTATATAACTTTTCATAGGCGTTAATAAATGTTATTGCATCAAAAGTATGATCTTAAATAGTATGTCCTACACACCAGTAATTAAAAAGATTATATATTTTATTTTATATTGGTTTACTTTTTTCTCTTGAATTATGAAGAAGCAATGGATTACATTGATGAGTCTCCTTGAAACTCGGCGTTTATATCAGGTTGGGAAAGCATTGAAGATGAATATAAACCAAAACTAGGAATGACATTTAACTCTTTGGGCGACAGAGAAGAATTTTATAGAAATTACGCCAAATTAGTAGGATTTGCTGTTCGAAAGTATGCTACAATGGTTGATAAATCTACAACTGAGAGATATTCTCAACAATTTGTCTGCTCAAAGCAAGGGATGCCAAGAGAGAAGAGCCCTCCTAAGGAAGGAAAAAAGAAAAGAAACAGGGCAATCACAAGAGAAAATTGTTTAGTTGGTATAAGACTTCAAAAAGACTCAGGTGGAAAGTGGTCGGTTCGAAGATTTGTTGAAATTCATACACATTCATGTGTCACTCCAAGGAAGCAACAATTTCTAAGGAGCAATAGGACAGTCAGTGAAGTAAAAAAAAGTCTCCTAAGCACATTTAAAGAAGCAAACTTAAGGACATCAGATTGTATGTCAGTTCTGGAGATAGAGAGCAGAGGTTATAGTGATATCGGTTGCACCAAAAGGGATATTCGAAATTCTTCGCAGAAAGAGAGAGAAGAGAAAAAAGCTTATGATGCACATTTGTTATTGGAACATTTACAAGAGGAGAAAGAGATAAATCCTTCTTTCTATTATGCATATAAGGTAGACATCAATAATAAATTAACACATGTGCTTTGGGCGGATGGTCTTGCAAGAAAGGCATATCATCATTTTTGTGATGTGCTAATTTTTTATACAACATATGATACAAATCAGTACCGTTTGGTATTTTCTCCTTTTACCGATGTTAATCACCATGGACAATCTGTTAATTTTGGAGTCGGGTTTATAAAAGATGAGAAGATTGACTCCTTTATTTGGTTGTTTGAGAAATGGAAAGAAGCAATGTGTGGTCATCCACCAAATATCAGTATAACCGATCAAGACTCTTCTATTGGTGCTGCAATTCAACAAATATTTACGGAATCTTTTCATAGATATTGCATGTGGCACATTTTAAAGAAACTTCCAGACAAATTTGGTGCAACTGCTTTCAAGAGCAACTTTATCATTCCATTCCAAAAGTGCATTTGGAATTCAGAGACCCCTCAAGAGTTTGAGACTTATTGGAAGAAAATCTTACATGATAATAAATTAGATACCCATGATTGGCTTTCTGATATGTACAAGGTTCGTGAAAAATGGATACCAGCATTTGCAAAGAATATCTTTACAGTCGGAATTCATACAACTCAAAGATCAGAGAGCATGAACGCTTATATTGATAGGTATGTAAACAGAATGAATATACTAACTGAGTTTGCTGCAAGTTTTGAAAGAGCTATTAGAAAACAAAGGCAAAATTAGCTGGCAGCAGACTATGAAACCCTTCATAATAAGCAACATTTGGGTACAGATTTTGAAATGGAAAAGCAGATGTCAAAGATTTATACAAGAGAAAAATTCTACGTCTTTCAAGAAGAAATTATTCAAAGTTTAAAGTATGCATCGTTAATGAGAGAAGATGATGGAATTGAGCAAAAATATGCTGTGAAAATGTTGGAAAATCAATGGATACAGAGAGTACCAGAGAAGTAATTTATAGAGGGTCAGAAAGAATAGTGCTATGTAGTTGTAAGAAACATGAAAGTGAAGGTATCCCTTGTAGGCATATCCTTGTGGTATTACAAAATGAATTTGTTGATTCTTTGCCATTTTGTTACATTTTGAAAAGGTGGACTGCATTAGTAATAAGCGAAATAATTTATGATAATGACAACTGATGGGTAAATTTTGAGTGATTACCTAAGTTGCAAGTATACAACCTTTATCAAGTTATAGTATTTAAGATTATCGATCCCATGAGGAACTGGAAGTAGGAAGAGTTTTGTTTAAGTTTTGATTCTCAAATTATGCGCATGACAATTAGGAGTTATTCAAATAAAATAAAAGTGAGAAAATGGTGAAAGTGGTTCGTGAGAGATAAGAGAGAGTGGATTGTGAATTATGCGCAATAAAACGAGGAAGAAAATGAGAGTGGAGAGATTTAGAAAATGTGTGTGATAAAAACGAGGAAGAAAATGAGTGTGATGGGGTTTAAAGATGGAAGTGATAAAGTGAAAATAAAAGAAAATGAGTGTGAGAGAAGGAGGGTGATTGTGATTTGTGTAAATAAAAAGAAAAAGAAATCAAGAGAGGAGAAAGACAATTAAAGAAAAATAAACAAATAAAAAATAAGGATAAGAGCAAAATTAAGAATGTAAAGTATGGATGATTAATTAAAGATATGAGAAATCTAGAGTAGATCCACTTAGCTTATCTCAATCTTATAAGAATGAGTTAGATTTGTTAGCTAGTTTCAAACAATCTCTAGGGATCCCACAAGTATTAGCTCCGCACTTAGAAAAGGATAATTCCCTAGAGGGTTCTAGTCTCTAGGTGAATTAAAGAAAAGAAAAATCTATTCTAGAAAGTAAATACAAGAATTAAATACATTGCATGAAAGTAAATCTAAACTACAAAGTATATAAATAAACAAGAAATAAAAAGAAATAAAAAGAAAAACCAACAACTCTGATCTTAATCTAATCCTCCTTTGGTCCTTGGATTAGAAGAAGAGAAAGGAAATTGAAGGGGTGAAAAATTTTATTTATTGTGTAATAAAAGTTATAATTTTTGGAAGGTCTTCTCAATTAAGAGTAACCCTCCTCTTCAAATGGAGTTTTTATAAAATATTTCACAATCTCAAGCCCTCACTCTACCCCTCTATTTATAAATAATAAAAATTTCTCACAACCTTTAGATTTGCTTTGGCCCCCAAGTAACACTCACAACTATAGGATTTAGGTTAGCCCCTAAACAATCCTCATAGCCATAGGATCTCTCCAAATAATCTAGACCATTGATTTAATCTTTGAGAGATGGACTTTGTGGGCTTTATTTCTTTGATATTTAATTCCTTTAAGACTCTTGGGCTTCTCTTAAATGCTCTTGGGCTTCTTAGAATTTAACTTGGTCTTCAAATAATTGAATATATATCACTTAAATTTGGATTTCTATCATAACCTGCTGCTACTGATAAAATTTTGAGAATCTGGTAATTTGGATGGCTCCGTCTCGTCGAGATAGGCGATTTTCATATATAATATGTTGAATTCTGCTTCCCGGATTGAGAGATATCGCTTTTTCTTTGCGGTTGACCATCCTGAGCACGAATTTGACTTTATTTTTTCCATATTTGATTTGATTCTTAATTGTAAGCCAAGTTATTAATAATTCTGACCAAGAAAGTAATGTGTGTTGAGATTTTGCTTCTAAACTTAGTCGTGAGCTTTGGATTTAGGCATTCTGGGCTTCATTAGAGATCTTTTGGGCTTGAAATAATCTTCATTTGGGCTTTTATTTAATAATACTCCATTACCCTGTAAATTAAGATAAAAACAGTTATTAGTAATATCTTTATTCATATAAAATAGATAATGAGGGTATAAATTTGTAATTAAAATGTGATAATCAACAACTTAGATATTCAAGGAAGTTATGGTAAAGCACAGAATGTACACTTCACTAAGTTGTCAGATGATATTCACAAGCTTGTGAGTATTGCTCGCTCTTCGACATAGATGTGTGTTTTAGCAAAGAGCTTGATTCAAAATGCTATCAAGGAAATGCAGCAAGCTACTCCACAAGATATGCAACTAGAAAAGAAGAAAGTGTTACCTAAAAGTATATGCATTCATCCACTAGATACC
This sequence comes from Asparagus setaceus, assembly GCA_012295165.1. Classification (NCBI taxonomy): domain Eukaryota; kingdom Viridiplantae; phylum Streptophyta; class Magnoliopsida; order Asparagales; family Asparagaceae; genus Asparagus; species Asparagus setaceus. The sequence continues at coordinate 43,620,072 of CM022707.1, read as the reverse complement.
GCAAAGACGAAAGGTAGCGGAAAAAGGATTAAAGGTGGAAAGGAAATTGCAATTGAAATAGCTGCAATATTGGCAAGAATGTGTCATTGTTGCAAGAAGATAGTGCATCATGATAGTCAAAATTGCCCCATGAAAGGTAATTATTCTCTCACTTTTATATTTTTTTTAATATCTCATCTTTGTTAATTTGATTTCTAATTTTCATGTAGAATCCCATCTAATGAAGTTGAGGTATATACTTTCAAAGAGTCACAATCTTCGACAAGTCTACTGAGCAATCCAATTAGAATCGAGGAGACATTATGGGTTAATATTTTTGTTTGTTAGAAGTTCTAGGTTATTTCTATTGAAATAACCCTCTTTAAATTCAAGTTGTTAAAATGATCTAAATTTTAAAGTTATAGTTAACATTATTTTTATTGTCTATTGCAGGATGTAAGATGGATTTCATGGATATGCTCATTTGCTTCTTTTCATTTTTCTTTTGAATTAATCATGGTAAGTTATACATACAGGAGTTCTAACGATTCTTAGTCGATATATTCTTGAATTAATTTTTTATTTTTCAGATTGTTATCTACGCTGAAATATGAAGTTTAAAAAAGATTAAAAGCTAGATTTTGATTGGTGAAGCAGGTGCATATCCAGGTCTTCTTGGAGACAAACTGAAGGGACTAGTGATGCTTGAAGAATTTATAATTGAATGTTGTTATAGCTATATGCTTTTGACATCTAAACATTTTAGAATTTTATATTTTCCTTTGTTCCTCTAAGTCCTGTAACATAGATTGTAATTTACTTGTTCTTTTAGCTTATCTTTTCCTTTATTCCTCTTTTAGCTTATATTTTTTTTTGTTCCTCTGAGTCTACAAGGAGATTTTATTTTCCACCAGTAGAATTTATTCTTCAGATTTGTTACAATGTGCGGATGCTAGAACCTGCAAGTTTAGCTATATAATTTTTATTCTTAATGTCATAAACTGCTCCATACATGATTTGTATATAGTAATGACCTGTGCTTTATTAAGTTTGCAAAACTCAAAAATGTCAAAGCAAAGTAAGTTTGACAATGCTTTTATGTTTTGTTGCTATCGCCTAACAATAGGCTATCGAGTAATGTGTATCCAACCTTAATCCATCAATTTCTCTGTAAAGTCGAAGGTTTCAAATGACTATTAAAGTTGGTTTGTGATGTTATATATTTAATGTTACATCACCATATGACGGGCAGGATGAAGGAGATAGACGAAGCGGGCGAAGCTGTGTGAGCATATATAAGAGTCGAGCATCCATTCCAAAAACAGTCGAGGACCCACAATGAAAAAAAATAAATGATCATACACATAGCAAATTGAAAATTCTATCTTGGGTTAATAACCTACTCACACTATATAACCAAGTAAAATATGAATGTTTAGGGAAATTTGAACCGGCCTAAACAGTAACATGCTAATTGATACCAGGCATAGGATCCACAAGCTCATCATACACATAGCTGATATGCAGTTCAACCCCATGAGCCCATTCATGCATTTTAGCTTTGATGTGTAAACCCCATTTCTGAAGGAGGAGATCTCTTGTTTTGAGTATTTGTATCCATCCCCAAGAATCACTTGATTTTGCTCTCACCATGATTCCGTTCGCGCATTTTCCAGTAGGACTTGGATCAAGCAGAGAACCAACTTCTTTTATCTTCTGCTCGTGCACAAAACAATGGTCATTATGATACCAAAAGAGCATCAGGCACTCCATATGTGTGAATAAAGCACCATTACAGAAGAAATTTATCTGCTATAATAGCAATTTCCTAACCCGAAAGAAGAAAGAGTTCAACTAAAAGGACTTTCATTCAGGCATTTTGTCAAACGGATTGGAGGACAATAAATTTTTATCGACATTTCTCTAATTATATTGGGATCAAGAATACAGTAGAAATCATAGGAGAATGAAAAGATCATACATCTATTGTGACTGAAAAATCAAATTGAATTTTATTACTGTTCCTATTACATAAAAAAGAAAAGGAATGCATAACTAGGATTCATCAGAACCCTTTTAAATAAGTAGACATCAATTTCCGATTCTTCCATTTCTTTTTAGAGGCCAAAATAAAATGTCATCATGGATGAAGTTAAATGTTCGTCGAATTTTGAACAAAGGGGAAGCTCAAAGAAGTGTCAAGCTCACGTTAGCATCAACTGTTGGTTTCATCGAGGAGGACCGACAGCATGTCTGTAGTTGGGTTCGAAGAAAAGAAACGGAGGCCGAAGAACAGAAACGGAGAGCAGAAGGGAGAAGAGCCGGAGACGGATTCGGGAAATCTTTACAGATAATTAAGTAACACAGTGGGGACCACTCTTCTTAATTAACTTGTAAAATCTCAGCCATTGATCCAAATCCAAGGGCTCACAATGTTCAGCTCATGTTAAGGAATTGAGCATCCCATCTCATAATATCATTACCCTATATATATATATATATATATATATATATATATATATATATATATATATATATAATAAAAATATTTTTAAAATATAAATATATATGATTTTGGAAGAGATTTTTGAGATATTCCTCTCCGCAGATATTTAAAAATATATATGATTTCGGTTATTTGAGATTGTTAGGATCTAGAATGGATTTTCCCATAATTATCTATTATCTATAATTATAGATTTTTCAAATTCAAATGATGAGTTGTTAATTAGTTATAAATTTAAAATTTTACATATTTACAATGGTTTTCCTATCTCATCTAGATTCAAATATTTAATACTTTCAAAATAAAATTAATTATTTTCCAACCTAGATTAGTTATTTGAATCATAACATTATCTAAATAGTTATTTGATTGATATTGTTATTTGAGTTACCTAATTAGGTTCTAAAATAATTATTTGACAATAAAAATCTGGTGATTAGCTTGATTTATGGGTGTTTATGATGATTAGAATATTTTACATGATTTCTTCTGTTATCAAAATGATTCCACATTTAATTAGTTGTTAGTACATTCTAATTTTTCTTAATTTAAAAATTATAAATTAGAGAATGACATGTGTCAATTTAGAGATATTTAGATTTCAAATGAGTGGTTAGATGATGATGCCACATGGCAATGAATTTTGTGAAGGATCTTATTTATTAGATGGATGGTTTAGAGAGGACATGTTTCAAAATATTTTGTGAAGGAGGAATCTGATGTGGCATCCTCTGGTGAGTTTGAAGGTTTTTTGGTTTTGCTTTAATGTATACCCTAGTAAAAGATTTGTGAAGGAGGAATCTGATGTGGCATTCTCTGATGAGTTTGAAGGCTTTTTGGTTTTGCTTTAATGTATACCCTAGTAAAAGATAGATGAAAATCATAATTTGGTGGCACTTTATTAGGTGGTTTTATAAAAATTAAAATTTTTATGGTGATTCTCCGAAAAATCACTATATTTCGTGGTGGTTTTGTATAAAAAAAAACCCTTTATAGTAATGTGCATAGTATATGTGTAGTAAATCAATACTTAGAACTAACCATCTGGATATGGAGAAGGTAATGACCATTGCATTATTTTGCATAAAAAGTGTTCGTTTTTATTTGTGCTCACATTTTTTTCTGTGCTCTCGATCTTCTAGTCCGCTAAATCTCTCATTGTTGCATTATTAATGCAATAGACCTAAATCAATACTTTATATTGGATATGGGCCTTGTTTAGGTAGCAGTCATAGGTGCAATGGATCTTCAAGTCAATTCTATATCTTCCTTTTCCATATTTGAGTAGTTTCGAACATGTGAGAAACAATTTTCTTAACAATTTTAAGGGTTAATTTTAGAAAACCCTTTAACTATGTAGGTGTCTCAAGAAAACCCGTATCAACTATTTTAATTTAGGATAACCTTTTCAATTTTTGGGGTGTTGTAGATAGGTGGAAACGAAACAAATATTTAACAAATAGTTCGGTATTTATTCGCATAAGTATTCGGTCATATTCGATTTGACAGTTCATGTAATAATAAATGAATAGTTTTATTATTTGGTTCATAAACTAATATAATTTAACCAATGTATATTTGATTCGTTTGTGTAATAAACTATTCATTTATACAATTTAGCCCTTAAAATTTTATTTTCTTTGCTTGTAAATGTGGATGATTTTTATTTATGAATATTATATATCACTAGGTTGTATGTACATCATGTATATCATATTTGGCTCTATTGCAAGACTAGGATAACAAATATTTGCTAAATATCTAACAAATACGGACTGAATAATTTGCAAAGATTACCCAAACATTATTCACAAATATTCACGAATAGTTATCGAATTTTTGAATACTAGCTGAATCGAATTCGAACATTGATTTCCTATTCATTCCGAATACGAATAGCCGAATAGGAACTGAATACGAATACTGGGGTGTTTGATTCGAATTCGGTTCGTTTCCACCCCTAGTTGTAGATGATCACCTTCAACTTTCAAATTTTGACTTAATTACTGGGGTGTTTGATTCGAATTCGGTTCGTTTCCACCCCTAGTTGTAGATGATTACCTTCAACTTTCAAATTTTGACTTAATTTACTTAACTATAGAGTACATTACAAACTGCTCTTATCTTTCAACTCTCCTTCGCAGACTCCGTGATGTTGTTACGCTTAAATACTGAAGATTATTTAGAGACAGAGAGAGAGAGAGAGAACAAAGGAGAGGAAGCTGCTGTAAATTATCCCACGTTAATTTGGGTTGTGGGTGTAGCTTGTATATATATCATTAGCAAAGTTAAGTACAAGGATAAGTATGTAATCTAAGTTTGGTACAGGGATAGCTTCTGTTAGTTACAAAGATAAGTATGAACAAAGTATTCAAACTAATCTAATCATCTAAGCTTATCCACCTGAATCTCCACGGTTGTGATCTCCAATACCCTCCCGCAAACGTAACCGGGTCGGAACAACGGTGAGTTTGTCTCGTAATAGCAGAAAACGAGAGAGCCCAAGTGGTTTGGTGAATGCATCAGCAAGTTGATGTGCACTTGAAATGAACTTGATAAATAAACTCTTGCTCGCCACCCATTCTCGAACAAAGTGAAAATCAATTTCAATATGTTTCGTTCGTGCATGAAAGACCGGATTGGCGGAGAGATATATAGCGCCTATATTATCACATTGTAAGACCGGAGGAGAATATAAAACAACGCCAAGTTCATTCAATAATTTTTGTAGCCAAATAAGTTCAGCTACAGTTGATGCGAGACTTCTAAACTCAGATTCTGTGCTCGATCTCGAAACAGTAGGTTGCTTACGAGAGCTCCAAGAAATGAGGTTTGAACCAAGGAAAATACACTGTCCTCCTTGAGAACGACGATCATCAGAACAACCAGCCCAATCCGCATCCGAAAAGGCAATTAGAGTCATTTTGGCAGAAGGTCGAAGAAGAAGCCCATGAGTGATAGTGCCCTTAAGATAACGAAGAATACGTTTTACAGCCGACCAATGTGTGGATAATGGATTTTGCATAAATTGACACACTTTGTTGACGGCGAAGGAAATATCCGGTCTCGTAATGGTGAGATATTGCAAGGCACCGACAACACTACGATACTCCGTTGGGTCACCATATGGATCACCGGATGTGTGTGTGAGAGACGTTGATGTAGTCATTGGGGTCGGTATGGGCTTGGCAGCATCCATCTTAGTCCTCACCAATAAATCATGAATGTACTTTTGTTGAGAAAGATGCAAACCCAAAGAGGACCTGGAAGCTTCAATACCAAGAAAATAATGAATTGGACCAAGATCCTTTAAAGCAAACAATGAAGAAAGAGAAGAAATAACTTCATCAATGGCAGTAGAAGAGGAGGCTGTGACGAGAATGTCATCAACATATACTAAGATAAACATGACCGAGATATCGGTTCGCCGTATGAATAGGGAGACATCGGCTTGAGAATCACGAAAGCCAAGGTGAAGTAAGGCATCACGAAGACGAGTAAACCATGCCCGAGGAGCTTGCTTAAGACCATACAGTGATTTATGAAGACGACAAACATGACTAGGGAACTTCGGATCTGTGAAGCCAATAGGTTGCTTCATGTATACCTCCTCCACAAGCAATCCATGAAGAAAGGCATTCGAAACATCTAATTGACGAACGGACCAATTGAATGAAATCGCAATTGATAAAACTGTACGAATGGTGGCCGGTTTGACCACGGGACTAAAAGCCTCTTCATAGTCGAGTCCTTGTTGTTGCGTGAAACCTTTTGCAACCAATCGGGCTTTAAACTTATCAACTGATCCATCCGGTTTTCTCTTGATGCGGAACACCCACTTGTTGCCGACAATATTCTTCCCTGATGGAGAAGGTACTAAAGTCCACTTATTGTTTAAGAGTAGAGCTTTATACTCCTCTGCCATAGCCACTCGCCAACGTGGATCTTTACTTGCAGTTGTGTAACAAGTTGGTTCTACATCAGTGGGATCACACGCCAAAAGTGCATACTTCTTATTTGGCTTGGAGATCCCATCCTTAGCACGTGTCTGCATAGGATGATTAGGAGCAATAGAAGTAGAAATTTGTTTCATGGGAGAAGTGGGTGTGTTAGAATTGTAAGAAATAGAGGTATCTAATGGTTCAACAGAATCATGTAACAATGGTTCACGTGCATTCATCGTGGGGTCCGCCATAGGAGAGATGTCTTGTGAAGGAGCTTGCTGGAAGTCTTTGGAAGGAAGAGAAGGTGGTGAAGTAGAAGTGGGGTCCACCATTGGAAAACCTTTTTGTGAGATAGCTTGCTGCATATTCGCTGGAGGAAGAGGATGTGATGGAGTAGAGGTTTTAACTGGTGCGGAATTATTGGTAGAACAAGGAAAGAAAACTGGTGGGGGACCCAAAAGTGATGGTTGTGAATTTGAAGAGGATGAGACGGATGGTGACGGTGTAGATGCAAGAGGGAAATCAGACTCATCAAATAAAACATTACGAGCTATATAAATACGACCGGATGTAGGATTTAAACATTTATAGCCATGATGCATGTTACTGTAGCCAAGAAAAACACACCGTGAAGATCGAAACTCAAGTTTATTTTTATTGTAAGGCCTAAGATGAGGATAACAAGCACATCCGAAAACTCTTAAGAAGTGATAATTTGGCGAAGAGCCAAAAAGTTTTTCCCAAGGAGAAAGATAGTTAATGACTTTAGAGGGTAAAAGATTGATGAGAAAAACAGAAGTCTCAAAAGCTTCAAACCAAAACTTAGATGGAAGTGATGCTTTTGCCAAAAGAGTTAAACCAGTTTCAACAATGTGTCGATGTTTGCGTTCGGCCGAGCCATTCTGTTCATGAGTGTGGGGACATGAAATACGATGAGTAATCCTAGAAGATAACAGGAGAGAAGAAAGAGCTTTGAATTCTATACCCCCGTCAGTTTGCAAGCATTTAATTTTTCTGTCAAAATAATTTTCCACTTTATTCTTAAAGAGGGTAAAAATTGAAGATACATCGGATTTGAAATTTAAAGGAAAAATCCAAGTGAACTTACTAAAACCATCAATAAAATGTATATAATATTTAGCACCATTTAATGAAGGAAAGGTGCTGGACCCCATACATCAGAGTAAATAATATCTAAAGGATGATGCACGATGCTAGAACTAGAATAAAAAGGAAGACTATGACTTTTCCCTAAAGGACACGATCGACAAAAGTCTAAATTATTTGTTGAAACAGGTAAAGAAAATTTGGAAATAACACGGCGAGTGATTTGTGAACTAGGATGACCAAGGCGTTGATGCCAAACTGACGATGAAACGCGCTCTCCTACCAAAGCCTGAGGACGATAGAAGGATGAAGTAGAAGAGCAAGTAGCCGGAATTTGATAAAGACCATCTCTAAGCGGGCCCCGAAGAATCACGCTCCCCGTGGAGTTGTCCTGAACAAAAAAACCCGAAGGGTTAAAAACAAAGGAACTGTTGTTATCTCGACAAAATTGAGAAACAGAAATCAAATTTTTAGTGATAGAAGGAACATGTAAAACATGATTTAAGAGAACCGAGCCTTGTGATGTTGGAAGAGAAACTTGACCAATGTGATGAATGGGTAAACATGTACAGTTGCCAACTGCAACCGTATCTTTTCCCGGATACTCATACTGAAGAGAAAGATTGGCGAGATCTGATGTGAGATGATGCGTAGCCCCAGAATCTGGATACCAATTTGGATCGACTGATGGAGTTGTGGCTACAAAAGCTCCTCCTTTTTGTTGATTGGAAGCAGTGGTGCTTGAATGTTGATCAAAGCGGCGGCGGCAAGTCAATCTTTGCATGACCAAATAAGCCACAAATCGACATTGGGTTGTGCGTCGGTTGTAAGGGGCTGAAGTTGTCGACAAGGTGCCATCAGGTTGGTGAAATCCTTGAGAACGACCATGGCCTCTACCACCACGTCGACCTCCATAAGATCCACCACGTCGGCCGCTAAATTGTTGGCGAGGTTGATGTTGACTCGCGGCGAGATTTGCTGTTGCCGGAAACTCTATAGATGGACGATTTTGACGCCGCCGACGCTCAAAATTAAGAAGCATGCTATGAACATCAGCGAGTGTAAGATCATCAAGCCTCGTGTAGATTGAAACAACAAATGGATCATAAGCCGATCCGAGTCCACCAAGTATATAATCAATAAGATCAGAGTCAGAAATCACATGTCCAACTGCTGCGAGAGCATCGCCGAGGCTTCGTACTTTCTTGAGATAGTCCGTCATTGAAAGCGAGCCCTTCTGAATGTTAGATAACTCAAACTTGATGTCATGTATACGAGATCGAGACGATGAAGCAAATAAAGTTTGCAGCGTCGACCAAACTGAGTGAGAAGATGTGCAAGAAATCACTTGAGCAAGTACGGATTCAGTTAAGGATGAGAAAATCCATCCTAAAACCAGTTGATCTTGTTCATGCCATGCTAGAAATTCTGGATTAGGAGTTGGCGTAGATTTCGACGAAGTCCCAGTGGAGGTTGTATCATTGGGAATAAACTCAGGGGGACAATCTGACGAACCATCAACATAGCCCAGTAGTCTAAGGCCATGGAGAACGGGGATGAACTGAGCACGCCATATCAAGTAATTGGATCCATCAAGCTTGATGGAAATCATGCCAAACAAATGTTTGGGCTGAAAAGTGCAAGAAACGGAAGCAAGAGATGAAGCCATGGGAGACAAGGATGATGACGAAGACGAAGATGAAGTCGATGATGAAGTCGAAGACGAAGCCATTAGAGATGAAGACGTAAGTCAGTCTTGCTCTGATACCATGAAGATTATTTAGAGACAGAGAGAGAGAGAACAAAGGAGAGGAAGCTGCTGTAAATTATCCCACGTTAATTTGGGTTGTGGGTGTAGCTTGTATATATATCATTAGCAAAGTTAAGTACAAGGATAAGTATGTAATCTAAGTTTGGTACAGGGATAGCTTCTGTTAGTTACAAAGATAAGTATGAACAAAGTATTCAAACTAATCTAATCATCTAAGCTTATCCACCTGAATCTCCACGGTTGTGATCTCCAATACCCTCCCGCAAACGTAACCGGGTCGGAACAACGGTGAGTTTGTCTCGTAATAGCAGAAAACGAGAGAGCCCAAGTGGTTTGGTGAATGCATCAGCAAGTTGATGTGCACTTGAAATGAACTTGATAAATAAACTCTTGCTCGCCACCCATTCTCGAACAAAGTGAAAATCAATTTCAATATGTTTCGTTCGTGCATGAAAGACCGGATTGGCGGAGAGATATATAGCGCTTATATTATCGCATTGTAAGACCGGAGGAGAATATAAAACAACGCCAAGTTCATTCAATAATTTTTGTAGCCAAATAAGTTCAGCTACAGTTGATGCGAGACTTCTAAACTCAGATTCTGTGCTCGATCTCGAAACAGTAGGTTGCTTACGAGAGCTCCAAGAAATGAGGTTTGAACCAAGAAAAATACACTGTCCTCCTTGAGAACGACGATCATCAGAACAACCTGCCCAATCCGCATCCGAAAAGGCAATTAGAGTCATTTTGGCAGAAGGTCGAAGAAGAAGCCCATGAGTGATAGTGCCCTTAAGATAACGAAGAATACGCTTTTACGCACCAATGTGTGGATAATGGATTTTGCATAAATTGACACACTTTGTTGACGGCGAAGGAAATATCCGGCCTCGTAATGGTGAGATATTGCAAGGCACCGACAACACTACGATACCCGTTGGGTCACCATATGGATCACCGGATGTGTGTGTGAGAGACGTTGATGTAGTCATTGGGGTCGGTATGGGCTTGGCAAGATCCATCTTAGTCCTCACCAATAAATCATGAATGTACTTTTGTTGAGAAAGATGCAAACCCAAAGAGGACCTGGAAGCTTCAATACCAAGAAAATAATGAATTGGACCAAGATCCCTTAAAGCAAACAATGAAGAAAGAGAAGAAATAACTTCATCAATGGCGAGAAGAGGAGGTCAGGACGAGAATGTCATCAACATATACTAAGATAAACATGACCGAGATATCGGTTCGCCGTATGAATAGGGAGACATCGGCTTGAGAATCACGAAAGCCAAGGTGAAGTAAGGCATCACGAAGACGAGTAAACCATGCCCGAGGAGCTTGCTTAAGACCATACAGTGATTTATGAAGACGACAAACATGACTAGGGAACTTCGGATCTGTGAAGCCAATAGGTTGCTTCATGTATACCTCCTCCACAAGCAATCCATGAAGAAAGGCATTCGAAACATCTAATTGACGAACGGACCAATTGAATGAAATCGCAATTGATAAAACTGTACGAATGGTGGCCGGTTTGACCACGGGACTAAAAGCCTCTTCATAGTCGAGTCCTTGTTGTTGCGTGAAACCTTTTGCAACCAATCGGCTTTAAACTTATCAACTGATCCATCCGGTTTTCTCTTGATGCGGAACACCCACTTGTTGCCGACAATATTCTTCCCTGATGGAGAAGGTACTAAAGTCCACTTATTGTTTAAGAGTAGAGCTTTATACTCCTCTGCCATAGCCACTCGCCAACGTGGATCTTTACTTGCAGTTGTGTAACAAGTTGGTTCTACATCGCTGGGATCACACGCCAAAAGTGCATACTTCTTATTTGGCTTGGAGATCCCATCCTTAGCACGTGTCTGCATAGGATGATTAGGAGCAATAGAAGTAGAAATTTGTTTCATGGGAGAAGTGGGTGTGTTAGAATTGTAAGAAATAGAGGTATCTAATGGTTCAACAGAATCATGTAACAATGGTTCACGTGCATTCATCGTGGGGTCCGCCATAGGAGAGATGTCTTGTGAAGGAGCTTGTGGAAGTCTTTGGAAGGAAGAGAAGGTGGTGAAGTAGAAGTGGGGTCCACCATTGGAAAACCTTTTGTGAGATAGCTTGCTGATATTCACTGGAGGAAGAGGATGTGATGGAGTAGAGGTTTTAACGGTGCGGAATTATTGGTAGAACAAGGAAAGAAAACGGTGGGGACCCAAAAGTGATGGTTGTGAATTTGAAGAGGATGAGACGGATGGTGACGGTGTAGATGCAAGAGGGAAATCAGACTCATCAAATAAAACATTACGAGCTATATAAATACGACCGGATGTAGGATTTAAACATTTATAGCCATGATGCATGTTACTGTAGCCAAGAAAAACACACCGTGAAGATCGAAACTCAAGTTTATTTTTATTGTAAGGCCTAAGATGAGGATAACAAGCACATCCGAAAACTCTTAAGAAGTGATAATTTGGCGAAGAGCCAAAAAGTTTTTCCCAAGGAGAAAGATAGTTAATGACTTTAGAGGGTAAAAGATTGATGAGAAAACCAGAAGTCTCAAAAGCTTCAAACCAAAACTTAGATGGAAGTGATGCTTTTGCCAAAAGAGTTAAACCAGTTTCAACAATGTGTCGATGTTTGCGTTCGGCCGAGCCATTCTGTTCATGAGTGTGGGGACATGAAATACGATGAGTAATCCTAGAAGATAACAGGAGAGAAGAAAGAGCTTTGAATTCTATACCCCCGTCAGTTTGCAAGCATTTAATTTTTCTGTCAAAATAATTTTCCACTTTATTCTTAAAGAGGGTAAAAATTGAAGATACATCGGATTTGAAATTTAAAGGAAAAATCCAAGTGAACTTACTAAAACCATCAATAAAATGTATATAATATTTAGCACCATTTAATGAAGGAAAGGTGCTGGACCCCATACATCAGAGTAAATAATATCTAAAGGATGATGCACGATGCTAGAACTAGAATAAAAAGGAAGACTATGACTTTTCCCTAAAGGACACGATCGACAAAAGTCTAAATTATTTGTTGAAACAGGTAAAGAAAATTTGGAAATAACACGGCGAGTGATTTGTGAACTAGGATGACCAAGGCGTTGATGCCAAACTGACGATGAAACGCGCTCTCCTACCAAAGCCTGAGGACGATAGAAGGATGAAGTAGAAGAGCAAGTAGCCGGAATTTGATAAAGACCATCTCTAAGCGGGCCCCGAAGAATCACGCTCCCCGTGGAGTTGTCCTGAACAAAAAAACCCGAAGGGTTAAAAACAAAGGAACTGTTGTTATCTCGACAAAATTGAGAAACAGAAATCAAATTTTTAGTGATAGAAGGAACATGTAAAACATGATTTAAGAGAACCGAGCCTTGTGATGTTGGAAGAGAAACTTGACCAATGTGATGAATGGGTAAACATGTACAGTTGCCAACTGCAACCGTATCTTTTCCCGGATACTCATACTGAAGAGAAAGATTGGCGAGATCTGATGTGAGATGATGCGTAGCCCCAGAATCTGGATACCAATTTGGATCGACTGATGGAGTTGTGGCTACAAAAGCTCCTCCTTTTTGTTGATTGGAAGCAGTGGTGCTTGAATGTTGATCAAAACGACGACGGCAAGTCAATGCTGCATGACCAAATAAGCCACAAATCTGACATTGGGTTGTACGTCGGTTGTAAGGGGCTGAAGTTGTCGACAAGGTGCCATCAGGTTGGTGAAATCCTTGAGAACGACCATGGCCTCTACCACCACGTCGACCTCCATAAGATCCACCACGTCGGCCGCTAAATTGTTGGCGAGGTTGATGTTGACTCGCGGCGAGATTTGCTGTTGCCGGAAACTCTATAGATGGACGATTTTGACGCTCAAGCCGACGTTCAAAATTAAGAAGCATGCTATGAACATCAGCGAGTGTAAGATCATCAAGCCTCGTGTAGATTGAAACAACAAATGGATCATAAGCCGATCCGAGTCCACCAAGTATATAATCAATAAGATCAGAGTCAGAAATCACATGTCCAACTGCTGCGAGAGCATCGCCGAGGCTTCGTACTTTCTTGAGATAGTCCGTCATTGAAAGCGAGCCCTTCTGAATGTTAGATAACTCAAACTTGATGTCATGTATACGAGATCGAGACGATGAAGCAAATAAAGTTTGCAGCGTCGACCAAACTGAGTGAGAAGATGTGCAAGAAATCACTTGAGCAAGTACGATTCGCTAAGGATGAGAAAATCCATCCTAAAACCAGTTGATCTTGTTCATGCCATGCTAGAAATTCTGGATTAGGAGTTGGCGTAGATTTCGACGAAGTCCCAGTGGAGGTTGTATCATTGGGAATAAACTCAGGGGGACAATCTGACGAACCATCAACATAGCCCAGTAGTCTAAGGCCATGGAGAACGGGGATGAACTGAGCACGCCATATCAAGTAATTGGATCCATCAAGCTTGATGGAAATCATGCCAAACAAATGTTTGGGCTGAAAAGTGCAAGAAACGGAAGCAAGAGATGAAGCCATGGGAGACAAGGATGATGACGAAGACGAAGATGAAGTCGATGATGAAGCTGAAGACGAAGCCATTAGAGATGAAGACGTAAGTCAGTCTTGCTCTGATACCATGAAGATTATTTAGAGACAGAGAGAGAGAGAGAACAAAGGAGAGGAAGCTGCTGTAAATTATCCCACGTTAATTTGGGTTGTGGGTGTAGCTTGTATATATATCATTAGCAAAGTTAAGTACAAGGATAAGTATGTAATCTAAGTTTGGTACAGGGATAGCTTCTGTTAGTTACAAAGATAAGTATGAACAAAGTATTCAAACTAATCTAATCATCTAAGCTTATCCACCTGAATCTCCACGGTTGTGATCTCCAATAAATACATTTTTTTTGGGGGGGGGGGGGGGATCATTTCATGGTTAAGAAAATTTCCCAACTAGAAAAAAAAGACCCTGACATATACTCTCTCTCTCTCGGTTAAGAAATTTCCCAACCAGAAGAAAAAAAAGACCCTGGCGTATAGTCTCTCTCTTTGAAATTTGGATTCTCTCTGCTACAAAAAACTATTGGAAAATTTGTTAAGAAAAAGTTGAGTTTCTCTTTTATTATTTTATTTTATTTATTTTTGTATTTTGTTTTCTTCTCTTTATTTTATCATATTTTATTATTTGTTTGGTACTTAATATTGCAGTAACTTATGAATTATTCTTATAAATCAATGAAATAAATTATGGTTTAAGGCATGGTAATTAGTATTTGGTTGTGACCAATTAATTTCTAAACGCTTTTACATTAAGCATATCGTTAAACCTATTAAAGTTTATAACGTTTTTACTAGTTAAATCTTGACTATCTTTCCACCTTTATAATGGTGGCTGAGCTAGTGGGATAAAGACGTTAAAATGAAAAATAAAGAATAAAATAGAGCTCTTTCTCCTCTTTAAAATTTCTCTCTAATTTTTTTATGTTATGCGGGCAACACATACATTAAGCAAAAGGATTAAGATTCACAGTAATTTCAAGTATCGACTAACCTCGGGGGGCTTTTACTGCTAGTTCATGGTTGCGTTTATCAGCCTCTGCGAAGGCGACAACTATTGTTCTGGACCAGTGACATTACGACTGCCCCCTTGCAAGCCAACAACTTCTTTCTCTAAAAATTTTTATTCATATTTGATTATTTATAATTTAATTGTTTTGACATAAAAGATCCTTTGTTGAAAGACCACTATTTTTAATCACAATTATTGATTTTCTAGTGGGTGGTTATAATTTATTCTAAATCTAAAACTCACCATATCCCCTATGAATTGTATTCATTCATTCCTAATTTGCGACCCGGAGAAAAATCATAACCTCCTATTAGAAAATCAATAGTTCAATAATGGAACGGCTCTCTACTACATTTTGGTAGTGGAGAGGATGTGAATCCTTTCCCCCTCCTGCCCTCCCTGTTGTGATCCATCTAAATCCAAGCATGCCTTTTTATCCTAAGGAGTGTCTTATTCTTTTTAAGTCACGTGTTTGTCACGTGAATATTTGATTTAATCGTGTTAGTCATGAGCGTTAAATGAGAAAAGTTCAGAAGGGTTAAGTCAAATATTCAAAGTTGCGAGCTTATCATAGCACCCCCATCTTGTGGGGGTGTTTTACTCAAATTATATTAGTTAAGAGGGGGGTTTTCTGAGGCACCCTTCGAGTGTGTTTATAAAATTCCACCAAACTATTTACACAATGAGTCCAATAACAATACTATGAAACAGTTGATTGAAAAGATTTGTACGGGGTTGGAGTTAACTGAAGCCTCATGTTGTTTAATTGTTTTACATTCAAATTGGGAAAAAAAATAGTTATCTAGTATTCTTACAACATCAACATCAAAACATTGTTGTAAAAACAAACTAGATTAAAAATACAAAATTATTGTTGCCATAAAATTGAAGATTTCAACATCGAAGTGGAACTAGCTAAGTCAATTTATTGTTCCAACCTCCAACAATTGCTAAAGACGCTCAAAATGGTTGACATCATAAGATTTCTTTTTCGTAATAAATGACAGTAATATTAATCACAAAAGAAACTTCTCCAAATATTAAAAAAAAAAAATCAAAAGAAACGGACACAGCACTGTGATGGAGAAATAACTGCAGCTTTTTTTAGTAACTCTCACAAATTAGGAAATCACTTGTGCCGGTGTTAATTATGGGGAAAAGGTTAAAAAGACAAGAATTCAAACTTTTGCGGATCTCCCTCTGTTTTTTACCGTCAAATAAATATCAAGACACCCGCGTTTCACACGTGTGCTCTCATGACTGTATCCTATTGGTCACCCGCCACCGTGTGGGACCCATAATTGAAACACAGATTGGAAAGAAAATTAAAAAGGGAAAATTCATAGAGAGTGCGCCCTTCCTAGAAAATTATATTTAGAGGAAGGATATTTAATTCGTTATAAAAATGCAATCAAAGTTAATGAAATCACAATATTATTCAGTGTAGTCATCAATATTGTGTTAGTACAATCAGACTAGTGTATCCCTACAACTTTCAACTTTCAAATCCATCATAAGTACTTTGTTGGGGTGTTGTTTTTGGCTATATGATTTTCTAAAGAGGAACTAATATATCGTGAGTAAGAAGAATGTGATGTGCGTCACAATATCGATTTTACAGTGAATACAAATTTTGTGAGCATGTTGGATAGGAGGGAGATCTCTAAATCAAATACAATAGGTGTTCTGGCCCTCCTAGTTTTAGAACATTTGCACCCCAACTCTTACTTTTAAGGCACTGTGAATAATTAACAACACTCGAATTTAGCCTATTTAAGTAAGTTTTAGTGAAAATTTTTAATTATGTCTAAGGCAAAAATATATGATGCATTAAGCTAATAAAATGTATTAAATTGCATTTCCATTAGGTGTTATAGTTTTATAATATTATATTTTTATGTTAAAATAAATAGATACTTATTGTCTATCCCTATAAGAAAAATTTTCTAGATCTACTACTGAATATAATGCCAATTAAATCTCTCTAATGAATTCCTATCATTCGCCTATACAACGAACACTCTCTCAACTACAATTTTGTTTGAGTATACAAAATCAATGCGAACAATATTCAGAATCAATGTAAATATTAATTCCTTGCAAATAATAAAGATGTGTACAATCATCAGTTCTAAAATTAGAGCATAAAACATGCAATCACTACCTTACTTCCTAGATTAGTTTCTCTAGAGAGCCATCTATATGATCTTTTTCCAACATAATTAAAATAGATGTTAAACACGACAAAAGTAGGTGCAAAATAAATATTTGTATCCTAGGAAACATATGTATCCTGTCCATTAAGATATGATATAGATGACTATTAAAATCTATATCTAATAGAATATGATTACGGATATCAATATGTAGTGAAATATCTAATTTGTACCAAAAATATTCAATATACCGCCATACGATGCAATAGTTTTAATCCTTAGATTAATGGCTTTGAGATTAATATTGATGAGCAAGAGATCTAATCTTAGCTTTTCGGATATAACGTATTAATGAACTCCCCGATATCATATGAGCTATATTTTTTCCCATATTATCTAATTTTCTCATATCTGCTTTTATATCTCGTGTATATCCGCTATATAACTACACGTATATCCATATTCGATTTTAGCGAATATGGATATGAAATTTTCACGAGACATATCTCAGATCTACATCTGTCTCCATAATTGGTAAGCAGATACATATAAGTAAGTATCATATCCGAACCATTTGCACTAAGGGTGCATAAAAATATTCGTAGCCAAGGAAATATCAGTATCCGTATTCATTAGGATGTGGATATGGTTACTAAAATCTATATCCGGTAGGATACAGATGCAGACATGTAATGTAATATCCGGATCCGTATCCGAAATATCCGAATATATGTTGGTCATACAATTGTAACAACTTTAATCATTAGATTAATGGTTTTGAGGTTAATTTTGATGATTAAGAGATCCAACCTTTACTTTTTCAGATATAACGAACATAATAATGAACCCTCTTGTATCATAGGAACTTTATATTATTATTTTTCAATATTAGCTAGTTTTATCATATCCGTTTTTTGTAGCTGAATGTATATCCGCATGTATATTCATATCTGTATCTGATTGTAGTGCATATAGATATAAATTTTTCTTAACAATATACATATCTATATTCATATTCATATTTGTGATTGACGAATAGAATAAGTATCATATCATAGTCATATGCGAACCGTGCACCCCTAGTTTGCACCCTACACAAGTCCTTGTCCTGTAGGATCATGATTTTGAAATAAAATTACAAGAGTGCCACTCGTACCCCCAGTTTCCGCATCCGCGATATCGACTGGTATTAAACCCGGCGCATCCTTAACGCTTTTGGTCGTGTTGGGATAAGGTTGACTTACATCAGTGGTATGACATGCTAATTAGTGATTGGTTGCAGTGACAAAGTTCATCTGGGCTCGAATTGTCCCTAACGGGCCAAATAAAGTTAAACCTTTTCGCGTCAGCAGCTCAGTACAGTTAAGAATTTCTATTTATTTATATATTTATTATTTATAAAACAAAATTTGAAACGATATCGATTAATTGAGATCTAAAGGTGGAAATTTAAAACTTACAAAAATATATTAGAGAATAAAATTATAAATTTTAAGAGTGCACACGTTATATAGTTCAAGATATTTAAGGTTAGATTCGAGAACTTACATTATTCGACTCCTCTCTCAATAATTAAATGTTTGTTAATTAATATGGCATAAGGATTAATGATATTATGCGAACAAAATGTTTATAGTTTTACTTGTTACCAAATTTATATTTAATGTATATAATGTTTATATTTGCTGAATCCAAATAGTTTTTGCCAATTTGAAAAATGAACTCAATGTCAACTTATCTAACTAGCAACCATCTGCACCTCAACATTTGCACCCAGCAACTAGTAGTATCTCTCCAGTAGTCTAAAATTCCAAGGCTAATAAGCAGGTGTCAGACCTACCAATCGGACATGTTTATGCAACAAGTGATAGTCCTAAACAACTATAGACTAGAAGTGAATATATAGCAAAAAGAAGAGGATGGAAATATCTGTCATGGAGCTACCAGAGGTAGGGGTGTCCATTGGGCCCAAGGCCCGGGCCCGGGCATGGCCCGGAAAAACCGGGCCGGCCAATTCTAATAACCAAATTCTTTTATATATAATTATAGAATGATATAGTCATTAATGCATACTTATATATTTTTAAGTGTATATTGTCATTAATGTATACTTATATATACTTACATATATATTTCTAATGTATACGATATATAATTATAGAATGATATAGTCATTAATGCATACTTATATATTTTTAAGTGTATATTGTCATTAATGTATACTTATATATACTTACATATAATATATAGCTATATACTAATATGTAAGTATATACTAATACATACTTATATAGATATAATAAGATTAATCTAATTTTTATCAATTTTATCAAAAAATACAAAAAGAAAATCCTGTTGGCCCTGCACCTGTCCGGGTCCAGTCCTAAGCAGATGCCCTACCGACCGAAAATCCGGCCGACAAAGGGCCGGTTCGTTTGGACACCCCTTACCAGAGGTATAAAAGACCCCATGTTCACATATGATTCACTGCATATGAAATTGAATACCGTGGTTTGATATTCAAGTGAATTCTAGATATTCAAACTCCTACTATTGGAGGCTAGAAATTTCCTTTGTTATCCAAATTGTCCTCTGTCTAACTATAAAAGTCAACTAAAGAAGACCATCTAGAGAGCTAGGACATACACGGGACTATTAATCCTGTGTATTTGCTGAAGGTTCTGCAAGATACACGGGACTGATAGTCTTGTGTACATTAGGGCTTAAAACAAATTCTAAAATTGGCGTGCACTAATTACACGGGACTACTAGTCATGTGTATTTTAAAGTCGATATTTTGCAAAATTGGTCTCTTTTTGACCAGTCTTGATGATATGATTGAAAAGAGGTCGATTATGGTTATTAGCTTAAAAAAAAGGTCTTTTTTAAAACTTCTCTTTTATATGTGTATACCCAATATGAGCAGTTTCCAACTTGATGTAGATGACAACATGAAAAGAAAAAGATTTACTTTCTAATTTGGGTTGTGCTTGCATGAGAATATTTTTATAGGGTTTTGCATATATATACCCCTCAAATCTTTAATATTTGCAATTTTACTCCTTAAATCTCAAAATTTACAAAATTACCCTCCAATTCTTTCATATTGGGTTTTTCTACCTTCCAACATAACAATGTTTGTTTATAAATACGGCAGTGTCAAAACTTCCAATAATTTCTAATAGATTTCCAATATTTTTATGTAAAAATTAAACTGCCAAGTGAGATGGGTAGAAAACTCAATGTGAGAGAATTGAAGGGCAATTTTATAGATATCAAGATTTAGACGATAATTTGCAAAGAGGGCAAATTTTTTTATTTTCTGAGAAAATGGGTTAGAAAAAAATTACTGAAATGTAATTGTAATTTAGAAAATCCTCCCTGATCTTGACGCAGAGAGAGTGAAAAATGAATCCCATATTTACCTTTTCCATTTAAGTTCATTTTAAGCAAACAGAGAAGAGAACGAGAAGAAAAAGAAAATGAAAATCAAACAGTATAAAGCTATTTTTTGGGTCAGAAATCCAAGATTACAATTTTATTTTGGTAATACCAAGATTACAATTTTAAAAGAGTGAATCTTAACCTTTAAAAAAAAAAGATTTACAGCAGATAGTAAAAATCTAGCAAAATCTTATTCATTTGCAGAAAAGGAAAAGAAAATAAAAGCCCCCGCTCTCAACTTATATATTATTTTCTTCCCTCACCCTTCTCTCTTAGCTTCTTTCTCTTCGGCGGCGTTCTCCACGATCCCCAATAAAATCTCCTCTCTCTCCTCTTTCTCTCTCCTCGTTGTTATCGAAGTCTCGAGATCGGAGAGACTTAGGAGAGAGAAGAGAGCTCCGATCGGTTCTCCGATCGATCTCAAGATCTACGGTGAGTTCTTCCTCAGATCTGTTTCGATTTCGAGTCAGATCCACTGAGGTTTTTATTTGATGCTAGGTTTTAGTTATAGATTGATCCGAGTTCTAACGTTGATTTTACTTGATTTTTAGTGTTTTTCGATGCAAGGCAATAGTATACCTGCTGTTGATTCAAAGAGATTAGGGATTTGATCTCATAACGCTTGTTTTAGTTTTAACTGGAATGATGAAATAATACTGGCATTGTGTTAATGTTTATTTTCATTATCGTTTTTCGGAGAAAGTGGAATTATTTTCTTTATTGTTTTATTATAATATTCTATGATTTGATCGTTTCTGTGTTATGTTTAGGCGTAGTTAAAAAAAAAAAAATCTTAAAATTTTTTTAATGAAGAAGTTTGATGGAAGGATTGTGGACATTTATCATGAAAGATTTGATCTTTTCTCCCTTAGGTGATTGATGCTGATTGTTTGCATTATGATAAACTTTAGCATTTTTCAAAATATGTTTAGAATATTCTCATGCTTTCTTGATTATGGTGTTATTCATAACAGAGTGTTCCTAGTTACTTGTATGTAGATATTAGACATAGTAATAAAAGCTTTTATGGTTTAAAGTCTTTTAAACTAGATCAAGCTGATTCACTTACTGCTTCCAGTAGTCTTGATTTATATTGAATACTGCATTATGGGTTTTTTCTGCTTTCATATTCAAAGATTTTACGTTTTCAGTTGCTTCTCTCTGAAAATTTTAGTGCATGGAAATTTTATTTTATTTGTTTTTCAGTTTATTCACTGTCAAAAGTGTTGGCTGTTAAATAATGACAGGTCATGGCATCTGCTCAAGGCGCAACAGGATGGCTACGAGGGAAAGTGAAGGCAGTCCCTTCTGGAGATTGCTTGGTGATAATGGGAAGCACCAAAGCTGAGATCCCACCTGAAAAAACCATCACCCTATCTTCCATCATTGCACCGAGGCTGGTATGTGGCAATCTTTTTTGCAATGCAAATATCATTTTGTTGATAACAAGAAGACAATGGCTGCATTGTAGAAAAACTGTAGTTTATAATGTGTTTTAGTATTTTAAAGAGAATCCAGTTAATTGCTAAAGATTTGTTAACTGCTTTTATAGAAAATTTACATTTTTTTGGATGTATGTATGATGGTCATGCTGCTTTGGTGATATGCATAGAAGATTTATAGTTAATCATAGTTTCATTTCCAAAGGAATAGGGATGCATCATACATGACTGGTGATTATATCTTGGAAAGTTTACTTTTTTCATGTGCATGCACTGCCAATGTCTATTGAACATGCACTACAGAATCTGGTCCAATGTCTTTAGACAAAATACCATTTAGTTTGTAAAATGACAAATTGTAGTTGAAACTTGTAATTTCTAGTAAATTTAAGTGCAGGTCTATTTTTCTTGCATTTATGTTCTTAGGATTATGTGCTAAAACTTTTGATACATTTAAGTTACACATGACTTTCATTCTCATAAATACGTATATGCATTAACTATTGATATGTTTCTGAACAGATTGTGTTCTCTTCTCCGATTTGTAATAACTTGTTTCTAGCTGCATTATATCTTATTTTCTGGCATTGTACATGTTTCTTCATTTTCTGTGCTTTACTGTCATAGGCACGTCGTGGTGGAATTGATGAACCCTTTGCATGGGACAGCAGAGAATATTTAAGGAAGCTCTGCATAGGAAAGGTATTTCTTTTTAACCATCTTTATCTATATTGTCATTCTGTGTAAATTCATTCTTTATTTTAAGTAGAAGCAAATTGATCAACTTCTTTGTCTCCTTGTTTATTATAGGATGTGACTTTCAAAGTAGATTATACTGTTCCATCTATTGGGCGAGAATTTGGTTCTGTTTTTCTTGGAGAGCAGAATGTTGCCAAACTAGTTGTAGAAGAAGGATGGGCGAAGGTAATATGTTGTACTTCTAATTACTATTGTATTTCATTTTCTATTACAGGATTGTATATTAACATTCCTTGACATGCCTAAATCCATAGGTCCGAGAGCAGGGTCAACAAAAGGCTGAAGTAAGCCCTCTCTTGTCAGAGTTGCAGGCTCTGGAGGAGCAAGCTAAGCAGAAAGGTCTTGGTCGTTGGAGCAAGGCAAGTAAAGTTTCTTCTGTCATGTTATGGAATGAAGTCTGCCATAGTTTTTTCTTTTCAACGAATTCAAAGTGATACTTTTTGAACGAGGTAGAGCTGTTTTGTGTGGCTGGCCAACATTTCCTTCAGTTGAGTCTAGCTGTTACAGTAAATGTTATGGAAAAGGGGAAATTGGTGGGAGAGGACAGGATGTAAGGAAATAGAGGTTGTAGGGTCTTCACTAGGTCACTTGTGGCGAAGAGTGCTAAGCTATTTTCTGAACATAGCAGAATGTAAGGAAATAGGAGAAATCATGGCGTGAAGAAAAATCAGAATTTTACAGAAAAAGTTGATCACAATCAAAGGTGTTCTCTTTATGATGATTTATCTGAAATCTAAGAGTTCATTTTGACTGATAATGTTAAATACAACAATTTTCTTTCTTAGAACTTTCCTTTGTCATAATTTTCCTTTCTCAGAAGAGTTTTCTTTTATTAGTACTTACTATAAATAGCCTAGTATATGTGTATAGAAATATGGTCTTACTCTGGTCTAGTCAATGATCAACTCAGTAAGAAGAGAAACTCTTCTCAACCCTTGATATGGTATCAGGGCAAATTTAACCCAGAGGACCCATTTTCTTACATCTTGGGGTTGCCAAGGGTGGCTTCTGCTGCAAGCTCTATGTCCGTGTATTACCCCTCAACTGCAGCCTTCTAAGGATACCCTAGTTCATTATTATGGATTCCTCCTTCATTTCATCACCTCCATGAGTTCCACCACTTTGCCACCTTCTTGGCACTTGGTAGCGCAATGAAAACATGATGGGCACCTTGAATTGCCGACTTTGTTGATTCACCAGCATTCATAAAATAAAATCACAAAATTAAAATAAGAAGGGTTTATTGCAGAATGCAGATAGACCCCTTGTACTATCGCGAAAGTGAACTTACTACCATTGTAGTTCTATTGTTGCAAATAGACCCCTTAAATAAAGATATTTTGACCCTTTCCGGGGGTCTATCTGGAACAATAGATTTTCACTCAGTAGGTCTTTCTGCAACAGTAGAATTACATCGGTAGTAAGCTCAATTTCGTGATAGTTCAGGGTGTCTAATCGCAACAATAGAACTAATGGGGGTAGTATATGGAATTTGGCGATAGGTTTTTTTTTTTTGGGTGGGGGTTGGGGGAGGGGAGGGGGGGGGTGGAGTCTATCAGCAATTAATCCACCGCTTCACCAAAATTAAGAAAAAACCTTCTTCTCCCCTCATCCTCACCCTCCTACTCCTTTGTGGCCCCACCAGACAAATTTCATCTGCCAAGCAACGACAACCCAGTCATGCCAACATCACCTTGATATAGGTTGTCTGTGGTTCCCCTCACAAGTCTGATTAAGCTGTTGGCTACCTCGGAGGGCTACCTTCCCCTTTCTACTCAACTTGAGGACCACAAGAATCAATGTGCTGTATCGGTCTGAAGTCTCTTCTTCAAATCTAACTTCTATCTCAAGCCCTGTTAGCTTTCCTTGTTTAAAAAAACAAGCAGTAACAACTCCCAACTCCAATGGACTCTTCACAGTCGCCTCAATTTGGGCAATCAGTCTTGGTTTTTGGAGTGATGGTATTGAGCCCACCAAGACAGAAATTCCAGCTCCTTCAATGTGGGTCTTAGTTGTCTCCTTGTGTATGATGTCGGCAGCAACTACATTACACAGCTTAGCATCTCCTCCAAATCTATCCTCAACAAACAATCATCTATGATTCGACCCTACATCGTAACCTGATCAAAAGGCTACAAGTTCCCTGAGATCAAGGAGAAGTGCTGAACTTTGATCTCTTGTGTGGGACACCGTCAGATCCGAAGCATCATCTTATAACCCTTGGATCCGAAGCATCACCTTATAACCCTGATGATCACCTTGGTTTTGATGCCCGTAGCATCATCGACATCTGCCTGGAATGAATGCCCCTCATCGACGAGGTTGTCTTCTAGATGCGCTGTCCACAATGGCTCTCCTCTCGGTAGACGCCAAGATCCTTGAGTTTCCATCTTCGCAAGCTCCACCTGTCCACCAACAATTCTCTGGTTCAACCACCAATAAACCCCACCTACGCCTTCAACTCCCTCATTGACCTAATCTAGTGACCACCACCTCTTTGACAACAGCACAAATTCTTTGATCTGATGAACATAACGAGGATTCATCCTCTCTCTTAAAGGCCTTCACCTCCTTGCCATTGATGGTGCCACTAGCGACACAGTCTCACTAGGTTGATCTGTCATTTGCAACTCTTTAACCTCGAAAGCAGCTTTCCCTAGATCCCATCTGATCCCCATGCCCTTTGCCCAATGCGGTACATAGTTTTCCGTATTGCTTTCAGCATGGTTAGATCAACACGTTGCTTAATGCAATAGTCTAGATTGTGGGCTTCATGCTGACCATTCAAAAAGTCTCGAACCAATCCAACTTCCATCCGCCTCTTCCATTG
Source organism: Asparagus setaceus (assembly GCA_012295165.1). Taxonomy (NCBI): domain Eukaryota; kingdom Viridiplantae; phylum Streptophyta; class Magnoliopsida; order Asparagales; family Asparagaceae; genus Asparagus; species Asparagus setaceus. The sequence goes on along the minus strand of CM022707.1, from coordinate 43,594,569 downwards.
TGATGCGTCTTTGCTCTAGGAAGCCCCTTGTCATTTGTCTGACTACTTCATCTCCGTTTGCTATCTGATCCTCTGCGATGAGTTCCTCTCCACGATCGTAATGTTGACCATTGCTATTTTTTCATGACTAGTTCCTTTACACAATCACGATATCGACCATCGAGTCGTTTCTAACATTGTTCTTAATTCTTGTCGTCAATCTTGTCTCCGCTGATTTTTTATCTGTTGATGTTGTTGGAATCTAATCCATCACCGTCTATCTTGTCGGCTCTGACTATTTTCTTTGTCGGCTCTGAATCTTTCCCAAGGTTCAGACTGTTTCCAGTTTTGATACCTATCTAAACATCGCAGCTAGTTGCATACAATTTTAAAGAACAAGGATCAGTAGAGGAATTAAGAACTGAACACTATCATAGTATTGTTCAAAGAGAACCCTATGAAGTTGTATTAAAAAAAATCATAAATGAAAGCCTCAAAAATTTGGAACGGACCGTCATAAGTGATTGTACGATAACTGAAGACTACAAAAAGATGACAGAGCAGGAAGAGATAAAGGGGTACCCTTGCAGGCCCCAAACGGATTCAGTCAGATTTAGTCATCTGTATGAAAACTGTACCCTGAAAAAAAGTTGCTTAAGGCCTGGTTTCAAGCTCCTGAAGCATGTGAGGGTAGTAAGCTTCAACCACCCTGCGAGGTGGAAGCTAAGTGGCACTGGGGCACTACAGCTTAAGCAGGTCTAAACTGGTGACTTATGGGGCATTTTAAACATAGTTATTTTCTTTGAAAATCTGGTTGATGTGACACACAAGGTGGTGTAACACAATGTACCTCTGTTTTGGCTTTTTTCAGAGATAGAGCAATCGTGATCATATGTGCATTAAACAAATGTAGCTTATGATGTATATATGGTTTTGATATTATTTTTTATTTATTTTTTGACGAACTGATGCAGGAAGCTATTGCTTCTGAACAATCAGTAAGAGATCTTCCACCTTCAGCCATTGGCAGCTCCAGTAATTTTGACGCAAGAGATTTTTTAGAAGCAAACAGGGGAAAATCTATGGAAGCTGTTGTTGAGCAAGTTCGTGATGGTAGTACAGTTCGAGTCTATCTGCTCCCACGGTTTCAGTTTGTTCAAGTGCTTGTTGCAGGAATTCAGGTATTGTGTTGGTAGCCATTAATATTTCTCAGAAATTTCCTTGTGTGCTATTGAGTTGTTAACTGATAGATGTTTTCTTGGACTTATAATTAGGCTCCATCAATGGGCAGGAGACCTGTGACTGAAGCTATTCCTGAATCCGAGCTAGCTGCTGATGAAGTAGATGGTGAAGCTTCCGCTGGTAACCGGGGACCATTGACATCGGCACAGAAGCTTGCTGCTTCCCCAGCGACAACCACTGAAATTTCACCGGATCCATTTGGAAGGGAAGCTAAACACTTCACAGAGATTAGGGTTCTAAATAGAGATGTAAACATCCTCTCAGTTTAAAAGCTATGCCTACCATTCTCTTTCTCCCCGCTCATTTGTACTTTTCAATTGCTAGGTCCGCATTGTGTTGGAGGGTGTAGACAAATTCAACAATCTGATTGGTTCGCTAATTTATGCTGATGGTGATACTCCGAAGGACCTTGCATTGGAGCTTGTGCAAAATGTATGTTCCGCAATTTCATTTCGTGCTAACCAAAGCAAAATTAGGTAGCATTATATACAATAAGCAGTGGAAGAATAGCAAAGTGTCTAGTTTCTATATTCTTATTCATCCTTTTTTGCCGGGTGGTGTGGGGTTGTGGGGGTGTTAGTCAACTAGAAATCAAAACCATAACTGAGATAATTTGTGGAATAAAGTTTTAAGATGTTAGTCAATTACGTCTGAAATTGGGATAATCCTTTAAGGTGTCCCTCACTTAGAATTTTACTACAACTAGGCGAATATTTAGGACTTATTTTTTGAATCTTATAAGAGCTTTTGGATTTTGTGATAATTTTTTATAACGTTTGCATGGTTATAAAACTCATTTACTTGCTCAAACCTAGCTTAATTGCATTAGCTTATAAGCTAGTATTTTCAAAAGTCGGGCACTTATTTAAATTGGCTTAAGTGCTAGCTTATTTGATGTCACTAAACATAGTTATGGAAAAGCTAGCTTAAAAGCTATTTTGTCCAAAAAAAGCTCCTGCAAACACCCTCCAGAGCCGGGATAAGTTTTAAAATTATATTTACACGCACACACACACACACATAAGCATGAGTTCTTGTCTCTCAAATTATCCTCCTTTTTAGCCTATAACTATGAGGGGGAAAAAACTAGAACCAAGAACTTGTTCGTTTTATTTTTCATGTTTTGTTTCATTTCTCTTCCTCCCTTCATAATCATCTGATCTTTGATGTCTCCTCTGATGTAGATATTTGTTCCTCTCTTCTCCCATTGTTTTTCTGAGTATTAGATTTGTATTATTAAATTAAAAACATAACTCTTTAAAATAATAATTCTAAATTTGAGCAGGATTTGTTTTAACATATCACTTTTATTAAGTTTAAATCCTATGTTAGATGATTTAGACAATTTATTCTTCATTACTTTTATTTTTGAGCAGGGATTTGCTATAATTAATCTCTTGCTACTATGTTCTGAATACTAATTGCAGATAATTATGATGGTGTCATATTTCCCTCAATACTATGCAGGGTTTAGCAAAATATGCCGAATGGAGTGCCAATTTCATGGAAAATGATGCAAAAGCAAAGCTTAAGGCTGCTGACCTTCAGTCCAAAAAGGATAGGCTGAGAATGTGGACGAACTATGTACCTCCTACTTCAAATTCGAAGGCAATCCATGATCAGAATTTCACAGGAACAGTGAGTGCTAGGTTTGGGTACAAATGTTAGCTTTGGTGCTTTACTAACGACGTTTTTCCTGCCATCTTGTCTTACCTAGTTCTGTTTCTCTGTCCATATTAGGTTGTAGAAGTTGTGAGTGGAGATTGTATAATTGTTGCTGATGACGCTGCTCCCTATGGGAGCCCACTTGCGGAGCGTAGAGTTAACCTTTCGAGCATCAGGTGTCCTAAACTGGGAAATCCTCGACGAAATGAGATGCCAGCAGCCTTTGCTCGTGAAGCTAAGGAGCTTCTGTGGTCGCGTTTTATTGGCCGCCAAGTATTATCCTGAGTTTTTCTAATTTCAGATTGAAAGTCTTGATTATGCATGCATTAGTTGATCAATATATCTATTCTTTTCAGGTGAAAGTGTCTATGGAGTATTCTAGAAAAGTTGGTGATGGATCGAATCAAGCAGCAGAATCTGGTTCATCTGATTCTAGAGTCATGGATTTCGGATCGGTCTTCCTTGTGTCTCCGTCAAAGGAGGGTGATGATACCACTCAAACCGCACCTTCTGGTAGCCAAACCATGGGAGTCAATGCTGCCGAACTAGTCCTTTCACGTGGATTTGGAGATATCATCTACCACAGAGATTTTGAGGAAAGGTCGAACTATTATGATGCTTTATTGGCAGCTGAGTCACGTGCCAGTAAGGCAAAGAAAGGGATTCATTTCTATAGAGAGAGAGACAAAGACGGCAAGTTAATCAGGGAACCACCGAAACCTACAGTTGTGCATATAACAGATCTGACAACAGTAGGAACTTTAACTTTTCTCTAGGAGAATTAATTAGTTTTTTTTGTATGCATCATATAAACCTTTCATTTTACTCAGGCTTCAGCAAAGAAAGCTAGAGACTTCTTACCATTTCTACAAAAAAGTAGAAGGCTTCCCGCTATTGTTGAATATGTCCTTAGTGGACATCGTTTTAAATTGCTTATTCCCAAGGAAACTTGCAGCATTGCGTTCGCATTCTCTGGTGTCAGGTGCCCAGGTCGAGATGAGCCCTTTTCAGATGAAGCTATTGCATTAATGAGAAGGAAGATAATGCAGAGGGAAGTAGAGGTGCTAATACTGCATCTGTTAGTTTATTTTCACTTAATCTCTGTACTATATAAGAACTTTCTAATTTCTATTGCACAGATTGAAGTTGAAACAGTTGATAGAGCTGGCACTTTCCTGGGTTCTCTATGGGAGTCTAAGACAAATATGGCTGTGGCTCTTCTCCAAGCTGGATTGGCAAAGCTTCAAAATTCCTTTGCTTCAGACAGGATCCCAGATGCCCACCTTCTTGCACGGGCTGAACAATCGGCAAAACAGCAGAGACTGAAGGTAATCTATCAGTAAATATTCTCCAAATCTTCATTTATCCTGCTTTGTTCTCTGCTAATATACAGTCTTTTCTGCTTGGAGGTGTGGGAGAACTATGTTGAAGGACAGGAAGTTGCTAATGGATCTTCCACCAATTCAAAACAGAAGGAAGTGCTCAAGGTGGTATTTGGTAAAGAGTTTTAAATGGTTTATTTCATTGTTCATGGGTAATTGACAAACAATTATCGTGTATGTAACTCCAGGTTGTAGTCACCGAAGTCTTAGGTGGTGGCAAGTTCTATATTCAAACTGTTGGTGATCAGAGGGTTGCTGCGATCCAAAAGCAGCTTGCTTCATTGAGTCTTCAGGAAGCTCCTTTACTTGGAACTTTTAATCCTGTAAAGGGTGACATTGTCCTTGCTCAGTTCAGTATAGATAACTCCTGGAATAGAGCCATGGTAAGACAATAATACAAATCAGGTTATAACTTCATAGCTTTTCTAAACTGCTTTCAGCTTAGGTATTTCAGAAGCAGTTTGTGCTTTTTCTGAATGAATAAATTTAATGTTCTGCTGATAATTAGTAGTTACAATGATCTGAAAACGTTCTTGTACAGCCTGTTGAACACAAGTTAGTTCTTAAGAATACTGTATTGGTTTAGTATAAACTTCAAATTTTAGGATGACAAATTAGTTTTGTTGGTTTTTTTTGGTTGGTTACTAAATAATATAACACTCAATTGGTTTAATAATTAAAATAACATTCACTTGCCTCCTTGGCTGCTTTTTCTGTCACTGCATTTTGATTAAAGAGGGGGAATGACTTTAGGGAGGTTAAAGTTATAAGAATGAGTTTGGGTCATGTTCTAGTCAAGACAGATCCTTACACGTTTCACTTCAATTATCATGGTGCTGATAGATTGACTTGAACTCAAACCTGACAAGCATGCATGCAGCCTTTTAGTTAATTTGGTATTTGGCATTCTTTGTGTTGAACCTTCCAATATACTTCTGTGGCTGCTAGGCCGATCTCGTTCGAATACACTTCCGAGATTCTTCTAGTCGCCCATCAAATTGGAAAGACATTCATAATCATAGTGCATTTTTTGTATTTCTTGACCATTTAAATTGTAAGTGCATTCAGGCCTTTTAGTTAATTTGGTATTTGGCATTCTTTGTGTTGAACCTTCCAATATACTTCTCTGGCTGCTAGGCCGATCTCGTTCGAATACACTTCCGAGATTCTTCTAGTCGCCCATCAAATTGGAAAGACATTCATAATCATAAATTGGAAAGACATTCATAATCATAGTGCCTTTTTTGTATTTCTTGACCATTTAAATTGTAAGTGCATTCAGGATATCTTTGTACTTCGACCATAAGCATTCTCCATCTATTCAGGAATGCTTATGCTCACATGATATCTTTGAGCTGCATGTCAATTTGTTGCATTATATTTAGATTTCTAGTTACTTATTACCTTATTTGGTTCCATTAGCAGATCCATGTTTAACTTCAGATTATCTCTGTGTTTGTGGTCAATAGATTGTCAATGGACCACGAGGTCCAGCGGAGTCACCAGAGGACAAGTATGAAGTCTTCTATATTGATTATGGAAATCAAGAAACAGTCACACATAGTCGTTTGCGGCCACTGGATCCCTCGGTCTCCTCTGCACCTGGTTTAGCTCAACTTTGCAGCCTCGCATTTATCAAAGTTCCAAACTTGGAGGATGATTTCGGCCAGGAGGCTGCAGAGTATCTGAGTGATTGTACCATGAATAGTTCAAAAGAGTTCAGAGCAATGATTGAGGATAAAGATACCTCAGGAGGAAAAGTCAAAGGTCAAGGAACTGGAACAATTTTCGCAGTTACTCTAGTTGATGTGGAAGCTGAAACCAGCATCAATGCTGCACTGCTGCAGGTTTGAACCCTTTCAATTTGTTATTTATGTTTTTAACCTTTTATGCTAGATATTTTTTGCATGTTTTCTTTACTTGGTAAGACTGTTGTTGTCTATATACCCTTAGTTTGTTATGAGAACCTGAAGCACATCAGTAAAATATCGAAAATATTATTCTTACTGCAAGTAAAATTGCAAACAAATTGCATACTTAAATGATCTGCATTGAGAATAACATTTTATATTTCTTCTACTAGAGAAAGAAATGATTCCTTACTTATTAAGCCTTTAAATAAAATATTAATTGGTAAACATCTTGTTTCCAGTTCAAAGTTTTACTTGAATTGGCCTGTCTGGCACTACCATCTGCAATTATTTTCTCTCAATTTGGCTATTCAGTTCTGAAAATATGCCAATCCTTTATGTAAGAGGGTGTACAAGTCAGCCTTTTGATATGTTCAGTAAATTAAGTGACAAAAAACAATATCTGCAAAAGCTTTAACCCAAGTTTTGGGGTCGACTACATGAAAATAGCTTCCAATTGTTTCTATTCAGGGTCATGCCATCTGTTAAGCTAACAATCATCATATCTTTCTTACTTACTTCCTATTAAGGATAACCTAATCTGTTACTATTACCATGTCTTTCTTAATTACTTGCAACCAAGTTCTTTTATGTTTACCTCTAGTCCTCATTGCCTGTCAACTATTATCTTTTTTTTTATTTTAATAAAAAGTTGTTTCTCATTTCTCAAGCGTATGTAAAATAAACCAAGGAGCTTGATCCGGCCAGTACATAGCATATAGTCCCTTACTGGCTAATTTATGAGTAACACAGTTACTTTCTCTTCTAGTATGCTGGAACACACAAGCTTGCAAGCTACTACTTTCCATCTCGATAGCATCCACAATATGGCCATACATAGTAAAGCAAGGGCCATTACCATTAATTTCTTGGATTATCTCCAGAGCATCATATTCGACAAGAAGATTAGGACAACCAAGACTTCTAGCCATTTGAATCCTTTTCAATATTGCTAGTACCTCCACTCCTCGGACCATCCAACCTCCTTCAGCTCTACCCGCAAATGCAGCAACAAATGCACCTGTCTCATTCCTAATGACAGCTCCTATAGCTGCTGTTTTTCCGGATCACTCCAAGCCCCATCGCAATTAATCTTCCAGTACCTTGGAGGAGGGGGTAGCCATCTCGAATTTGATGTTATTACATTCTGAAGCTGGGTCAAATTGGCCTCTTAAGTACTCATGTACTAACTTCTTGGAATTGGAAATAACCCACTCCACATCTCTTGAACTCTCACCCAATCTACACTTGTTGCGATTTTGCCAAATATGCCACAGCAATGCCAGTGTACCACAAACATCTCAACTCCATCGACCTTCAGAAGACAGATATTGAGCCAACCAATCTGCCATGTTAATGTGAGCAATGTCCACAATTGAGATTGACAGGGACACTTTCTCCCAAATCCATCCAACAAAGCTACATTGAATAAAAATGTCTCATCACCTCATGAACTTCTTTACATACAAAGCAACATAGCTCAACCACCAAACCCTTCTTCGACAAAGCATATTTGTGGTGAAGTACCATGAATAAAGCACCATATAAACGTTCGAATTCAGACAGGAATTTTGAGGTCCGATGTCCGATCCCGAACTCTCGAATCCACCCCTCTCAGCGATTGTCTTCGCCCTAAAAATTGGCCATCATCATTGATGCTACATTTGAGATGGTAGGCCAATCGAACAGAAAATTTTCCTTTTTTTACAACAAAACCATATCATCTTATCACACAGTTTTTGTGGCATCAACGGTATTTGGAGAATCTTGAGTGCTTCCTCTTTGTCCAAGATGTCCATGATCATGTCGGAGTCCCATCTCCCCATTTCTTCTTCCATAAGAGCCTCGACTCTCACTTCGTTGTAACTTGGTGGCACAGGAGTTTTAATCGCTTGACTACTTACGCAACGATCACCCACACCTTAGCACTTTTCCCATCACCAATCCTCCATTGTAGACCCTCTCGTAGTGGATTTCTTGACGACCAAATGCTCTTCCATACTGCAAAAGCGTTCGGAAGACATTTTGCATTCAGAAAATCTAGATTATGAAAATATTTGATTTTAATACCTTTCCCGCAAAACAGTTTGGATGTCGAATTAGTCTCTAGCCTTGTTTAACTAGCATAGCTACATTAAAAGATGCGAGATCATGAAATCCCACCTCCCTCTTTTTGCATAGCAAACACAGAAATTTCCGACTAATCCAATGAATTTTCCTCTCGCCATACCTCTGTCCCCACCAGAAATTTCCAGCCTTTGAATTAAAGAGTTGAATTGGTTGTTGAAAACAACTCATTATGTAAGAATTGTTTGTGCAACCAATTTTATGAGAATCTCCCTACTTGCTTGCGATTATAATTTTTCTTTCCAGCCTTTGAGTTTTCCCAAATACCATCTTTTATGATTTCAAACATGGTACTCTTGCTTCTTCCCATAAATAGAGGCACGCCAAGATATATATCATTATGCATCACCGCTTGTATACCAATGCAACTCCGTACAGATCTTTTTAGCACATGGGAAACATTATTGCTAAAGGAAATGGCAGATTTCCTCGTGTTCACCTTCTAACCCGAGGCACTCTTATAAACCCTTAAATTTTTCTTCAATCTTTGACATTCCTCCAATGTTGCTCTTAAGAAAATAAATTATCATCAGCAAAAAGTGGGAACACTTGGGCTTCGACGACTTACCGCTACACTATAACTGAGACCATCCTTCTCAGCCTCTTGTTAAGAAGGGCTGTGAGACCTTCAGCACATAATAGGAATAAATATGGTGATATCGGATCTCCCTGTCATATATCCCTTGAGGGAACAATATTAACCTGCGGCACACTATTAGTCAACACTGAGTATGAAGCCGTGGATACACACAACATAGTCCATTCTACCATTTTGCGTCAAAACCCATTCATAACATTATCGCCTTTAGAATTCGCCACTCCACCCGACATATTCTTTGCTCATATCAATTTTTACTGCCATCGAGCCCACAATCTCACTTTGTTTGTTTTCTAAATAATGGAAGGATTCATATCTAACAATCACACTACCGTAAGTAGACGACCGGGCACAAATGCACTCTGTTGTGTTGAAATAATTTCGAGGAGGATATACTTCAACCTGTTAGCCATCACTTTTGTAATAATCTTGTAAATTACACTAAGGCTAATAGGCCTATAATCTGAAACAAGCTGAGGGTTGCGACATTTTGGAATCAAGACAATATGTGTATTACTTATGCTGGGCTCAAGAGAGAAGAAGAAATGTCTTACTGCTTTGCACACATCACTACCAATCACCGACCAATACTTCTACCAATCAACAACCAATACTTCTGATAAAATAAAGGCGACTTACCCTCTGGACCAGGAGCCTTGTTCGGGTGCATCTCAAAGACTGCGCTTTGAATTTTTTCAACATCCACCACCTTGCATAATTGATCATTCACACTCGACGAATTGCGACTTGAGATAGGCTCCAGATATTCTTCAACATTCAATTTGCCCATGGTTGTGAATATTTCATTGTAATTATTTAGGATCTCATTATTTATACCAGCACTCTTCAATAATCCATCTCTTCCTAAAATCTGCTAAATAGTATTCTTTCTTCTCATTGCTGCCAATGTTGCTCTTAAGAAAATAAATTATCATCAGCAAAAGTGGGAACACTTGGGCTTCGACGACTTACCGCTACACTATAACTGAGACCATCCTTCTCAGCCTCTTGTTAAGAAGGGCTGTGAGACCTTCAGCACATAATAGGAATAAATATGGTGATATCGGATCTCCTGTCATATATCCCTTGAGGGAACAATATTAACCTGCGGCACACTATTAGTCAACACTGAGTATGAAGCCGTGGATACACACAACATAGTCCATTCTACCATTTTGCGTCAAAACCCATTCATAACATTATCGCCTTTAGAATTAGCCACTCCACCCGACATATTCTTTGCTCATATCAATTTTACTGCCATCGAGCCCACAATCTCACTTTGTTTGTTTTCTAAATAATGGAAGGATTCATATCTAACAATCACACTACCGTAAGTAGACGACCGGGCACAAATGCACTCTGTTGTGTTGAAATAATTTGAGGAGGATATACTTCAACCTGTTAGCCATCACTTTTGTAATAATCTTGTAAATTACACTAAGGCTAATAGGCCTATAATCTGAAACAAGCTGAGGGTTGCGACATTTTGGAATCAAGACAATATGTGTATTACTTATGCTGGGCTCAAGAGAGAAGAAGAAATGTCTTACTGCTTTGCACACATCACTACCAATCACCGACCAATACTTCTACCAATCAACAACCAATACTTCTGATAAAATAAAGGCGACTTACCCTCTGGACCAGGAGCCTTGTTCGGGTGCATCTCAAAGACTGCGCTTTGAATTTTTTCAACATCCACCACCTTGCATAATTGATCATTCACACTCGACGAATTGCGACTTGAGATAGGCTCCAGATATTCTTCAACATTCAATTTGCCCATGGTTGTGAATATTTCATTGTAATTATTTAGGATCTCATTATTTATACCAGCACTCTTCAATAATCCATCTCTTCCTAAAATCTGCTAAATAGTATTCTTTCTTCTCATTGCTGCCATTGATGCCTTATGATGAAAAAATCCGGAATTGCGGTCTCCCTCCTTCAGCCACAAGACTCGTGACCGTTGTTTCCACAATAACTCTTCTCTCTCTCTCTAACAACTCATTCATGTTCCTCTTGATAGATTCCTCATATTCGAGGCTAAGGTTATGACTCCTCCCATCCACTATACATTGCAAAGCATGTTTTTTCTCTCGAATTTTCTTTTCTAAATTACCAAAATGTTCACTGCTCCAGGTCTTCAAAGCTTCTGCACAATCCTTTACCTTATGAGCAAAACCTGTTGTTGCTGCTTCAGCCGTGCTTGACATCCAGGCCTTTGAATCTACTCCGGCCAAATTGTTGTCCCTATTCCACATAGCTTCGTAGCAAAATAGGTGTGGTTTCTTCTGTCTGCCTTGATTTTTCGAGTCTAATCGACTAGGATGGTTATCTGATAACGAAGCACACAAGTGGGACACTCTTGCTTCACTAAATCATTGACACCATGCTCCATTGGCCATAGTTCTATCAAGTCGTTCCCTGATGGTGCAAGGATAATATTTTCCACGGCTCCATGTGAATTTGCTACCCGAAAAATCGAGATCCACAAGACCACAGGTCCACAATCATCCACAGTGTTACGAAAATCCTGTATCTACCATTGAGGTCGCAAACCCCCACCAGATTTCTCATGTTGAAACAATATTTCGTTAGTCTCTACAAACCCATTGCACGTTCTCTGTCCTTAGGTTTCGTAAGATTTCCCATGAATTGTCGCCGTTGTCGAGCTTCATGGTGACCATAAAATCTCGTGATTCCCCAACTATTTTCAGTGGAATCACAACTATTTTCAGTGTGAAGTTTATTAACAATTGCATTGATATGGTGCTTCGAAAAAGATTGAATTTCAACATCGACCTCCTCCGTCCAAAGCATTGCCAAACCACCTCGACGCTTTTCGCTTACAACATAAAAAATGTCACGGTAACTTTGCTCCAATCGTTACTCCTCCCACTCGTTTCTGTAATTGTATTTCTGACAAGAACAAAATAATTGGCCTCTTGACCTTAATCAGGTCGAGAAGTGCATGAACTGCTCAAGGGCCTCCTAGCCCCCGGTAGTTCCAAAATAATAAACTCATGGCGATCGGCGGGGCTGTCCCGCAGCCTCCGTGGTTGGTAATTTTGATTGGTTCCCTTCTGTCGTCTCCACACCATCATATTCGTGAACCTGCACTAGCTTCCTCTGTTTTTTATGCTCACCATCATGATCACCATGGTCATCAAAACAATCCTCAGCTCCTCTCTTTTTCATCCTCATAAAAGAGTTACTCAATGCAAGATTTGTTCTTGCACCCAACTCCCTGGCCCCCACTTTCGACCGTCTCCTACTTGCACGCCTGCTTCCATCTCGACAATATTTGAGACTGACCCATCACCTCCATGACCACTATTTTCACACACCAGGTCTTTCTCCATGTCTTGAGTTCTATCCACCCCATCTTCTCCTTCAAGCAATGTCCCTTAATTATCTAGAGTTTGGATGATGAATAGTGTCAGGCACAAGCTCTTCTCCCCCCACCTCCTCCCCTTCTCTGATTTCTCCATGATTTCCATCATCCTCTACTACTTGGACTTCTCTCCCTCCTGTTTTCTCCCAAAAGTTGTGTAGAAGATTCTCTTTGGATCAAGTTTGGTGCTCGCATCCATAGTCCATATTGGATCGCAACTCTTCCCGTCTCCTTCCGTTGTTTGAATGCTATGTTGCGATCTCTTTCAGTGTGACCTAATATCCCACAGCAAAAACAAAAAGTTGTAAGTCTTTAATATTTCAATGTAACTCATGACTTCTTTCCACCGCCTAAACCCATCATCACGCAATAGGTGTTTTGTAATGTCGATAGTGATTCTTATTTGGATACACTGACCAATACAATCTTCCCCATCCTTTGACTCCACTTCCTCAACCCTTACGACTGCCGAGCCAATCCGACGAGCTACGCCCTCTCTCATCGGCATCAGCAGTAAATCATACACTTGGACCCAGAACGTGGCTTCTTTCAGTTCAATATTTGAGGGTTTTTCACTGCCATGTATCTCCCTCAACAAGAACAATGCATTGTCAAAATTCCAAAGGCCCTTAAGCATTACTTTATCCCTCTCAATCTCGTCTTGAAATTTTATAAGGAATAGATCCCTCTCGATATATCTGAACATTGCATCTTTTCTTAGCCTCCATGACCTGTTCATAGCTGTGATGAACACTTCTCTATTGTATTGCTTCTCCGCTAACAACTTCCCAACTAAGTTAAATTTTCCGATGACAAACTCCTCCAGATCAGAGATATCCTCCACGGTCACTCCATCTTCCTCTTCATCCGTCAGTTTTAACTTGTGCCATACGTCTTCTATTGCTTGAGCCATGATTGAAATACTTCGTAGAGATTTGAAGCCACTTGTTTAATAGTTAATCCTAGGAAAATTCCTAGGAGAAACCCTAAGTGGCAGAGAGAAACCCTAGAAGCAAAAAAGGAGGAAACCCTAACGAGAGGGAGAGTTAAATGGTTCTCTCTAAATATTTTTTTACCTCTAACGGGTGCATTTAGTGCTCTTCATCGTATGTGATTTGATTCTGTTTTTCGTAAATAGAAGGAACCTCTCATATCCTATTGATGCACTCATTTTCTATACTATATCTCGTATTGTATCCACAAGAACATTTTTTATGTTGTTCTCATTTCTGCTACACATTTTCTATTCTATATCTCTTATTGTATCCACAATAACATTTTTATACTGTTCTCATTTTTTATACTGTTCGCACTCATTTTCTATTCTACATCTCTTATTGTATCCACAAGAACATTTTTATACTGTTCTCATTTTTGCTACATATTTTTCGCACATGGTATATCTTAATTGGCCTACATTCTGGTCAAAAGTATTATTTTTTTTATAGTTATGTAGAAAACTTTCCTCTCTATCCAATGCATAAATTAATTAGCAAATAAATAAAATGCTTTACTCCGGAACTTGATGAAACGACTTAAGCTTGTGGGATAATTTGCTCTATGATCTAATCAACAACTCCTTTTGTTTAATGCAGGAAGGGCTTGCTAGGCTAGAAAGAAAAAAAAAGTGGGACACGAGGGAGAGAAAATCGTCCCTTGACAACCTCGAAGAGTTCCAAGATAAAGCAAAGAAGGGTAGAATGGGAATTTGGCAGTATGGGGACGTCCAATCAGACGATGAAGAGTCTGCTCCTCCCACAAGAAAACCTGCAGGTCGCGGTAAATAGAGAAAGGCTTCCCATAACTTGGGGGCAAAAAAGTAAAACCCTTTTAGGTTTTCTAGGGTTCTTAGCTGAGAAGCGTCGTTGCTTGTTAAAGACCTTTATGTAAGGGGGAGGGGGAGTGAGCGAGAGGGATAGTTTTACCTTTGGATTTTTTTATTTTAATTGCATTTTCTTTTTGACGGTTTTAAGCTTGAGGAGAACTTAAGAGGAGACATTTGTTTTTTCTATCGCAATAAGGCAATCTCCAAAAAAAAAAAAAGTCATCTTTGTAGCAACCATTGTTGGAGATAGCCTTGCAACATCTATCATAATTAGTTGAGTTGTGTCAGTTATCAGCATGACATTTTTGGATGCGGGTAATAAATTAGTCGAATGTGTTGGATAACTAGTCAAAGTAATTGGTGTCTCCCTTGGAATCACCTTCAGTTGAGTTCTATTTATAGTGAGGCATGCATGTAGATTTGTTCTAGCTTGAGATATATTCTAGGTATTTCTTTTGCAACTTCTTATATGGTTTTGTGCGAGACTGATTCAAGGTGGGCTCTGCAAGTTTGTGTGTTTTTTGCTGAATGTTTTCAGAGTCCACAGAGGATGTAATGATAAAAAACCATAGCACAGGAGCGCTATTTTCGGTATGGAGATTTGAGCCTTCAAAAGAGTAAGGGGGTGTAGAAGTAGTAGAATGTGGGAGGTGTTAGATGTGATTTTTCTTAATTTTTACTTGAATGTTCTAATTGATTCATATGAGCACATTCGGGTTACATTTTTCAGGTTTGCATAATAGAGGGGGTACTAATATGCTAATTTTAAATAACTTAGGGTATATAAGTGTAAAAGAAAAAGTGAGTGCATATATAAGTGTAAAGCGAGTGAAACGAGGGCATTTGAGAGCTACTTAGCCTGTGTTTTAATTCATCATTGACTGGCGATGGACCAAACCAAGGGCCTAACAAGGGTAGGAACGACTGGGCCTGCCGACCACACCTAGTTCTTTAGAGCCCTCGGGCTGTAGTTAGGCTGTCAGGCTTAATATATAGAGGGTTCTCAAACTTGTGGGCTGTGGGCTGGGGTATATCACGTAAACAACAATTAACTTTGTATTTCATTACTTCAAACCCTTTCATTGAGGCAAAAAAAGACCCAGTTTGTAGGAATGCTCTTATTTTCTCTCCTCTCTCAACTTCATGGAATCCAGGCAGAGTTCCGGCTTTACGATTCGGATTGGTATGGTAATTTTGAAAATTTAGAATTGTAATCACTTTTTTCTAATTTGTCTACAAATTTTCTCTTTTAACCTAGTAATATGTTTCTTAGAACTTTACCGAATTTAAAGGGGGAAAAAAATGTTTTTCTTAGTCTAAATTTTTTTTTCGTCTCATATGCAAAGTAATACTCACACGAGAGTGACTCCTTTAATTCAGAAGGCTTAACCGAAGCAGCAATCCTTTAAAAGTGACTTTTCTCTTTTATCTGCCTACATCAAATAGATTAAGCAGAAACTATGGGCCTCATGCCAAACTTTGTTGGTTCAAATACTAGTCAGAATTAAACAAGTCCTTGTTTTAAATTATTTTTTATTTTTATTCAGAGTCAAGTCAACAAATTTTATTTATTAGGTTCCGGAGAAGATAAAAGAAGAGAAGTACTTATTTTGTAAGCGCTACATCTATTTCCACAATGAAAGCAACTCATTCTAGCAAACCAATTACAAAGAACATACAAACAACATTATCAATAATAATAATAATAATAATAATAATAACAACAGACAGACAAGAAAATAGCAAAGAGGAGCCCCACAAATTTTGGGTTCTATATAGGGGAAAAAAGGTTTATAGCCAGGGTTGGATAATAACTAAGTCAGGATCGCACGTTGATCCTTTTTGGATCTTGCTAGGGCCCACGAGACGCCGATTCTGACAATTTTCAAGTCTAAGCTGCCAAATTATAGGAGAAAAAAATCTAAAGAGAAAAAGAACCAATCAAATAAAAGTGTTGATAGCTAGTGATCCAGAAGTGGTAACCTGAGCTATTTCTTCTTCTTTTTTTCGTGGTAAACGTTAGTGGTGGTCTTATTTCTGAAAAGTTGTCTTCCTTGTTCAAAACGTGTAACTTGGCTTGGTCTACATTCAAGTGAGACTTGCATGTAAATTTTTATCTTCACTTAATTATTTTTCACAATCAAGATCCTAGAGAATCTGGGCTCTAATTATTTCCAGACGAATAACTGGTATCAATTAGGACCAGCAATGGATATGATATTTAGAGAAATACAACGGTCATGGTCATGTATTAGAAAAATAATATCTTTACCTCTTTTCATATTTACAATGACGACAATTATCCTCCATTGCTTAATGTAGGTGCAAATAAAAATAATAGGGACTAACCAACATTAACTCAACATGTGTACGGTAGATAAGATTGTCCCATTTATCTTCCAATCAAACACCCGCGCATGCATCTTATATACAAACAAACTTAGGAATTATATTGTTAAGATTGATAAGTTCCGGAAAGTACTAATCTCCTTCTTAATCTATCCCTTAATTAATTTTATACTCTCGATACATAGGCAAGGGTGAAGCCTAGAGACTTGGTGGAGCGTGCCATCCTCTCATGAGACAAAAATGCTAAGTAAAAAGGAGAGTGAGAGAGAAAATAGAGATTCCTTTGGTACTCACTACTCATTGAAGTTTGATCTTGTCTTGCGTTTAGAATAGCTAGATTAGTTAACAATAATTCCTTCACATGCAAAGCTTAAAATTAGAGGATTTAAAGGAGATGTTTATTCTCCCCCTTCATTTGCATTCTCCTTGGACTTGCACCTCATTTCCCCTATCATTCTCTTTTTTAAAAGGCTGTGTTTTGTTTTTCGAGGGATAGTCCCCTAGCTCGCTCGTGCAATGCATCAAGGGGATAAAGTTGGTCATCTCTGACTCTCATCTGGGTCTTACTCTTGGATCTACTTTTATCTACTTTTAGTACTTCAAAGCCTTTTCTCACTTCTAAAGTGGTCAAAAACCCTAATCCTTATTATTATTATTATTATTATTATTTGGTAAAAAAGGACAGATACTTACTACCAGCGCCGATTTGTATTTGACTGAATCCGACCAGTCAAATTTCGGACACTGGTTGCGAGGTTAATTTGGTAAACTTGGGAGGGGCTCTGGCTAGAGGAATGTTCTTGGCCTTGCGGTTTGACCACATTTTTACCTTCAATTAGTAGGTGCATGAGGCAATAATGACGTAGTTAATTTGTGAATGTGGGGGCCCACCCAGGTGGGTGTGTGCACCATAAACCGCAGAACGCGGTTTTCTCCTGAGGAAAAAAAAAAAAAAAAACTATATTAGTCCCACATCGGCCAAGTTAAAGGGTATGAGGAGTTTGTTTCCCTTTAAATAGGGAATTAAACCTAGGATTTGTGGTGTGGAGAAAAGACAGAAAAAGAGAGAGATTGAAGGGATTTTACAAGAGAGAGGTCAATTTCTCTTGGGTAAAAATCAAAGTTTTTTTCTTTGGGACGAGCTTGTGGATTGTACAAGTCGTCGGTGTTCTTTATAGTCAAATCTCCTCTCACCCCCTCCCGTGGACGTAGGCAATTTTGCCGAACCACGTAAATCTCGTGTCTTTACTGTTTTGCTGTGTATTTGTTATTGTTTGTAGGTTCCCTTGATTCAGTCCTAGTACTGTTGAGAGGAAGAGTAGATATCTCACTTTGTTGGGATATTTTACTTTCTATTCTTATTTCTTTCGTGAGACGGGAATATACAAAGCCTTCTCTCAGGTGATATCGCTTCCGCGGCGTGCGGGCCTGTCCCCGCATCCCAACAATTGGTATCAGAGCTGTTATTCAGATTGAAAGTGGTGTAACTTCTGGTTTGAGGTGGTGCTCGGTAATTTCTGAGAGAAGCGAATTTATTAATACAAACGGAGAATGGCGTCTACCAGTAAATCGGTCAAAGTAGGAAAATTCGAGATTGAAAAGTTCAATGGGAAGAATGATTTTTCCTATTGGAGGATGCAGATGAAAACTCACTGATTTCGCAAAAATTGCACAAGGCTTTGGCTGGAAAAGAGAAGAAGCACAAGGATATGTCTGATGAGGATTGGGAGGAGCTGGATCTGGAAGCACGGGCGTCGATTATCCTATGCCTTGAAAGGGATGTAGCTTTCTTGGTAGATGGAGAGGAAACGGTTGTGGGCGTGTGGAAGAAGTTAGAAAGTACCTTCATGACGAAGAGTCTAACGAACCGGATCTATTTAAAATCCAAATTGTATACTTGCAAGATGGAGGAGGGCTCATCAATCCGGGAATACATCAACAAGTTTGATAGGATCATATCAGACTTGAAAGACATAGATGTGAAAGTTGTAGATGAGGATCAGGCGCTTCTACTACTTCTGTCTCTGCCGAAGTCTTATGAGAACCTGGTGCAAACACTGATGCTTGTAGGAGACAATTTGAAGATGGATGAGACTAGAACGGCGCCCAATGGATGACCTTTGAAGATTGTAACCGTGACATGACTACGGTGGTAACAAAGAACAAGCGCAGGATTGTTTGCTAGAGGAAGGAGCAATGAGCGAGGAAAAGGCAAGGGAGGAAAGTCTAGATCTAAATCGAGACCTCTTACGGGAAAATCGTGTTTCAAATGCGGTGAAGTTGGGCATTTCAAGGTCGACTGTCCAAATAAGAGAGTAGGTGGAAAGAAGAAGAACAACAACAAGACTGAGAGAAGAGAGAGCAAGGAAGAGGCGAGCCACGCTTCGAGGAAGGGAGCGATAAGGAGTGCTATGTCGTCACGGGTGGCGAGGATATCTCTGGAAAGTGGATACTTGATTCTGGTTGCTCTTACCACATGTGTCCAAATAGGAAGTGGTTTACTACCTACAGAGGCATTGATGGTGGAACCGTATTAATGGGGAACAACCATGCTTGTAAAACAGTGGGGCTAGGTAATATCAAAATCAAGATGCATGATGGAGTGGTTCGAACCTTGACGGATGTGAGGCATGTTCCCCACTTGCGGAAGAATCTTATCTCAGTTGGTGCATTGGATTCCGACGGTTGTAAAATTATTATGGAGAACGGAGTGAAGAAGGTTGTTCGGGGTTTCCTTGTAGTGATGAAGGGTATTCGTCATGGTAATTTATATACTCTCTCAGGTACGACGGTGACGGGAGATGCAGCGGTTAGAACTGAAGGAAGTGGTGGAGACCCATGTGAGCACACACGGTTATGGCATAGGCGGCTTGGGCATATGTCAGAGAAGAGTCTAGTTCTGCTTGGTAAAGAGGATCTGCTGAAGAATCTGAAGGAACCTAGCATGGATTTTTGCGAGGATTGTGTGTATGGAAAGTCACACAGGTTCGGGCCGAGAAGCAAGTCTAAGAGCAGAGGGATACTAGATTATGTGCACACGGATGTTTGGGGTCCGGCCGCACCACTTCTAAGGGTGGTTCCAGATATTATGTCTCGTTCATAGATGACTATTCGAGGTATGCTTGGATTTATTTTCAAGCATAAGAATGAGGTGTTCGAGAAATTCGAGATTGAAAAGTTCAATGGGAAGAATGATTTTTCCTATTGGAGGATGCATGAAAACTCACCGATTTCGCAAAAATTGCACAAGGCTTTGGCCGGAAAAGAGAAGAAGCACAAGGATATGTCCGATGAGGATTGGGAGGAGCCGGATCCGGAAGCACTGGCCGATTATCCTATGCCTTGAAAGGGATGTAGCTTTCTTGGTAGATGGAGAGGAAACGGCCATGGGCGTGTGGAAGAAGTTAGAAAGTACCTTCATGACGAAGAGTCTAACGAACCGGATCTATTTAAAATCCAAATTGTATACTTGCAAGATGGAGGAGGGCTCATCAATCCGGAATACATCAACAAGTTTGATAGGATCATATCGGACTTGAAAGACATAGATGTGAAAGTTGTAGATGAGGATCAGCGCTTCTACTACTGTCTCTCGCCAAGTCTTATGAGAACCTGGTGCAAACACTGATGCTTGTAGGAGACAATTTGAAGATGGATGAGACTAGAACGGCGCTTCCAGCGGATGACCTTTGGAAGATTGTAACCAGTGACATGACTACTGGTGGTAACAAAGAACAAGCGCAGGGATTGTTTGCTAGAGGAAGGAGCAATGAGCGAGGAAAAGGCAAGGGAGGAAAGTCTAGATCTAAATCGAGACCTCTTACGGGAAAATCGTGTTTCAAATGCGGTGAAGTTGGGCATTTCAAGGTCGACTGTCCAAATAAGAGAGTAGGTGGAAAGAAGAAGAACAACAACAAGACTGAGAGAAGAGAGAGCAAGGAAGAGGCGAGCTACGTTTCAGAGGAAGGGAGCGATAAGGAGTGCTATGTCGTCACGGGTGGCGAGGATATCTCTGGAAAGTGGATACTTGATTCTGGTTGCTCTTACCACATGTGTCCAAATAGGAAGTGGTTTACTACCTACAGAGGCATTGATGGTGGAACCGTATTAATGGGGAACAACCATGCTTGTAAAACAGTGGGGCTAGGTAATATCAAAATCAAGATGCATGATGGAGTGGTTCGAACCTTGACGGATGTGAGGCATGTTCCCCACTTGCGGAAGAATCTTATCTCAGTTGGTGCATTGGATTCGACGGTTGTAAAATTATTATGGAGAACGGAGTGAAGAAGGTTGTTCGGTTTCCTTGTAGTGATGAAGGGTATTCGTCATGGTAATTTATATACTCTCTCGTGCACGACGGTGACGGAGATGCATGGTTAGAACTGGGAAGTGGTGGAGACCCATGTGAGCACACACGGTTATGGCATAGGCGGCTTGGGCATATGTCGAAGAGTCTAGTTACGCTTGGTAAAGAGGATCTGGCGAAGAATCAAGGAACCTAGCATGGATTTTTGCGAGGATTGTGTGTATGGAAAGTCACACAGGTTCGGGCCGAGAAGCAAGTCTAAGAGCAGAGGGATACTAGATTATGTGCACACGGATGTTTGGGGTCCGCCTGCACCACTTCTAAGGGTGGTTCGAGATATTATGTCTCGTTCATAGATGACTATTCGAGGTATGCTTGGATTTATTTTCGAAGCATAAGAATGAGGTGTTCGAGACATTCAAGAAGTGGAAAGCAATGGTTGAGAACAGGACGGGAAAGAAATTGAAGACACTAAGATCTGATAATGGTACAGAGTATACGATGGTGCTTTCAAGGAGTTCGTGATCGAGGGAATTGTTCGACACCGACAACAGTCAACACCACGCCAGAATGGGGTTGCAGAGATCGAACCAACATTGCGGAGAAAGCAATGAGTATGCGATCATACGTTGGATTGGGCAACGAATGGTGGGCAGAAGCGGTGGCTACAGCTTGTTACATTGTGAACCGTTCACCACATTCGACATTGGATGGTGATACACCCTATAGGGTGTGGTCGAGAACATCACGATTATGATAGGCTCGGAATTTTCGGATGTACCGCCTACTATCACGCCAACGAGGGAAAGCTTGACGAGGGCCAAGAAGGCAATATTCTTGGGATATGCGAAGGCGTAAAGGCTATCGCCTTTGGTGTACGGAAGATTCAAAGTTCGTGATCGTAGGGATGTTACATTTGATGAGAAATCCATGATTGCTAGGCCCAAGGATGATGGTGTTAGGGTGATGAGACTTCTAAGTCTCGGGTTATTGAAATAGAACCTAAAGACCAACCGTGTTCTAGTCGTGTTCAAGTGGGAAGTCGGTAGATGATGAGCTTGGCGGGGAGGAGGTTCAGCGAGGAGAATACAGGCACTACAACAACGGCTCGATGATAGTTTGGCTTCCACTAGGCCAAGGCGAGCATACAAGCAGTACGAAATTGGGGCTGATCAACCTGAAGCACTATGGGCGAGGTTAATTTGGTTGAATACGCACTCGGTGGAGGAGGACGAGCCGGTCTCCTTCAAGGAAGCTATTCGGGACAAGGATAGTGAGAGTTGGTTGGCTGCGATGGAGGAAGAGATGGAATCTCTTGGAAGAACAAACATGGGAGGTGGTCCCATTACCCGTAGGAAGAAAAGCTATTGGTTGTAAGTGGGTGTATAAAAGAAAAAAGATCTTTGAGCTTCGGTGGTACAAGGTACAAGGCAAGGCTAGTGGCTAAGGGGTTTGCACAAAGAGAGGGTGTGGATTACAATGAGATATTTTCTCCGGTGGTGAAACACACCTCTATTAGTGCTATTGAGTATTGTTGCTCATGATGATCTTGGTGGAACAACTTCGATGTTAAAGCGGCCTTCTTGCGGAGACTTGGATGAAAAGATCTACATGCATCAACCTGAGGGCTACAAGGTTGAGGATAAAGAGGATCATGTGTGTCGTTTGAAGAAGTCATTGTATGGATTGAAGCAATCTCCCCGACAGTGGTACAAGCGATTTGACTCCTTCATGCTGAAGCATGGGTTTTCCCGAAGCGACTATGATTGTTGCGTTTACATTCGGAAGCTTCGTGGAGGTAATTATATCTATATCCTTTTATATGTGGATGACATGCTTATTGCTTCTAAAAGCAGAGTGGAGATAAATAGGCTGAAATCTCAACTTGATGAAGAGTTTGAGATGAAGGACATGGGCGCTGCTAGGAAAATCACGGGTATGGAGATTAGAAGAGAGCTGAACGGTTGTTCTTAAGTCGGAAGGGCTACATAAGCGGGTGATTGCGAGGTTCGGGATGCAAAGTGCTAAGTCGGTGGTGACTCCATTGGCTCCACACTTTGGGCTTCGGTAAACAATCTCTTACTACAATGGAAGAGAAGCAAATGGAGCGTGTTCCCTATGCTAGTGCGGTTGGCGGCAATATGCGCAATGGTGTGTACCGCGTCGGATATTTCCGCAGTGGTGGGTGTAGTCGATTCATGGCGAATCCGGAAAAATGGGAAGGTGAAGTGGGTCTGAGTACTTAAAGGGCTACCGATGCAGTGCGTGTTTTGGTGGTGAAACATGTCGATTGATGGGTTTGTGGACTCGATTATGCGGGCGATCTAGATAGACGGCGATCTACTCTTGGTTATGTATTCAAGATACATGGAGCTCGGTTAGTTGGCGATCGATGTTGCGAGCTCTGATGACACTTTCTACTATAGAGTAGAGTACATGGCCATGGTGGAGGTGAAGGAAGCATTGTGGATGTGGGGTCTTCTAGATGATTTGGGGATTGGCGAGGAGAACGTGAACTTGTGTTGCGGCGGTCGAGTGCAATTCACTTGGCGAAGAATCAAGTTCATCATGCTGCGTACCAAGCATATCGATGTCGGTATCATTTCGTGCGAGATGTCATATAGGAAGGCGATATTTCTCATGAAGGTACACGAATGAGAATCCCTGAACATGTTAACTAAGGTGGTCCGTGGTAGCAAGTTTAAGCATTGCTTGGATTTGCTTCATATCAATCCGTGTTGATGCGCTTGAGGGCATGGCCCTTGGTGATGGGGTGAGTGGAGACTATATGGAGAACAATTACGTAACTACGGTTTGCTTGATCCCTTGAAGAATGCGTGAAGCGACCGCGGTATAGTGGCCTTGTGGATTGGCTGGTTTGGTGATGGAGATCTCTCTAGTAATGTTAGCGGTGTTCTTGGTGTTCATCCAAAATTTAAGGTTTATCAAATGATATGCGGTGGAGAATTGTGAATGTGGGGGCCCACCGCATGGGTGTGTGCACCATAAACCCATGAAGCCGGTTTTCTGCGGAAAACAAAAAACTATATTAGTCCCATCGGCCAAGTTAAAGGGTATGAGGAGTTTGTTTCCCTTTAAATAGGAAATTAAACCTAGGATTTGTGGTGTGGAGAAAAGAGAGAAAAGAGAGCTTGGAGGGATTTTACAAGAGAGGTCAATTTCTCTTAGGTAAAAATCAAAGCTTTTTCTTTGGGACGAGCTTGTGGATTGTACAAGTCGCTCGGTGTTCTTTATAAAATCCCCTCACCCCTCCGTGGGACGTAGGCAATTTTGTAGAACCACGAAATCTCGTGTCTTTACTATTTTTTGTGTATTTGCTATTGTTTGTAGGTTCCTTGATTCACCTAAATCTTGAGAGGAAGAGTAGATATCTCACTTTGTTGAAATATTTTACTTTCTATTCTTATTTCGTGAGACGGAATATACAAAGCCTCTCTCTCGGGTGATATCGCTTCATGTATATGCCCGTCCCTCAGATCCCAACATAATTAACACATTTTAAAGAGCTAAGGTGAAGTTAAAGTTACAAAGAGGTTTGGAGGTTTCTCATAATTACTAGTTTATACACATAGGTCATAACATGTTTATGACCCTGAGTAAGTTTGACCATGATACACATTATTTTTAGGAAGGGGGATAAAGACTATGATTGATTCTGGGGTTTCTCCATGCTTAAAGAAAGAGGAGAGTTCAATCTTGGGAAGTGCTTCTACATGATGAGGCTTAATGTTGATTTTTTGTTGAGAAGGTCATAAATTCTAGACAAATTTCTTGTACAAAAATTAATTATAAAAGTGGTTAGTTTTATGCAATAATTTTAAAATATTTGCATCCTTTGACAATTCACCCATGCAACTCTTTCATTGTTTACATTTTAGCACTGAAAAACTACCATGTATACAGTCTACATGATAGGGAGTAAATTTACTTAAATATAATGATTTAATTAGATGGAGATTTTCAAGCAAAGACTTCTCACCAACTCTCAATATATATTAAGCATAGATTAGGTAACAAGATTCAAACGGTAGGATCTTGAACCATAAGGATTCTCTCAAGAATGAAATTTGAATTTTGGTAAAGGAGAGAATCAAATTTGCTAGAAGACTAGTGCATAATCATGACTTAATGCATACTTACATTGATCATAGCTTAAGACTCAGACCTCCTGCTAGCTTAGCCTAGTCTTGAACCTTCCAATTGAACCTAACACAGTTGTTCTGAATCTCCACTTGGCTTTCTCTTGTACCTTGACAATGTGCATGTAGTTGTAATATTCTTGACTTCTCTTTTGATGTTGATTTGAATGATCACAAACAACTTAAAGTCTTTAACTTCTATAAATGTATTCATATTTAGCTTGAAGTCTTGTATTCTTCCAAACCACAAGCTAAAGATCTGAAACACTTAGCTAACTCATCAATGGCAATTTAGTTCATTAGTCAAAATTAGGAATCTCAAACTTAGATTCGACACCATCGATAATTTATTTTCATCTAATTTAGATTTTTGGTTTCAACCTTGTTGAATCTCTTTGATAAAGTTAGATTCAATCACCATCATCTCTCTGTTGGTTGTTGTTTATATCAATTACCCCACACCCACCTAAGGGATCACGCCTTCAACATTGGTGTATTTTGTTATGGTGGTTTGCATGCCTGGTTTGGCTGATGGAGATCTCTAGTAATGTTCGCGGTGTTCTTCTGGTGTTCATCCAAAATTTAAGGTTTATCAAATGATGTACGAGGTGGAGAATTGTGAATGTGGGGGCCCACCCACGTGGGTGTGTGCACCATAAACCGCAGAACGCGGTTTTTTCCTGCGGAAAACAAAAAAAACTATATTAGTCCCACATCGGCCAAGTTAAAGGGTATGAGGAGTTTGTTTCCCTTTAAATAGGAAATTAAACCTAGGATTTGTGGTGTGGAGAAAAGAGAGAAAAAGAGAGAGCTTGGAGGGATTTTACAAGAGAGAGGTCAATTTCTCTTAGGTAAAAATCAAAGCTTTTTTCTTTGGGACGAGCTTGTGGATTGTACAAGTCGTCGGTGTTCTTTATAGTCAAATCTCCCCTCACCCCTCCCGTGGACGTAGGCAATTTTGCCGAACCACGTAAATCTCGTGTCTTTACTATTTTGCTGTGTATTTGCTATTGTTTGTAGGTTCCCTTGATTCAGTCCTAGTACTGTTGAGAGGAAGAGTAGATATCTCACTTTGTTGAAATATTTTACTTTCTATTCTTATTTCCTTCGTGAGACGGGAATATACAAAGCCTTCTCTCAGGTGATATCGCTTCCGCGGCGTGCGGGCCTGTCCCCGCATCCCAACATAATTAACACATTTTAAAGAGCTAAGGTGAAGTTAAAGTTA
Source organism: Asparagus setaceus (assembly GCA_012295165.1). NCBI lineage: Eukaryota > Viridiplantae > Streptophyta > Magnoliopsida > Asparagales > Asparagaceae > Asparagus > Asparagus setaceus. The sequence continues at coordinate 43,568,395 of CM022707.1, read as the reverse complement.
CAAAGAGGTTTGGAGGTTTCTCATAATTACTAGTTTATACACATAGGTCATAACATGTTTATGACCCTGAGTAAGTTTGACCATGATACACATTATTTTTAGGAAGGGGGATAAAGACTATGATTGATTCTGGGGTTTCTCCATGCTTAAAGAAAGAGGAGAGTTCAATCTTGGGAAGTGCTTCTACATGATGAGGCTTAATGTTGATTTTTTGTTGAGAAGGTCATAAATTCTAGACAAATTTCTTGTACAAAAATTAATTATAAAAGTGGTTAGTTTTATGCAATAATTTTAAAATATTTGCATCCTTTGACAATTCACCCATGCAACTCTTTCATTGTTTACATTTTAGCACTGAAAACTACCATGTATACAGTCTACATGATAGGGAGTAAATTTACTTAAATATAATGATTTAATTAGATGGAGATTTTCAAGCAAAGACTTCTCACCAACTCTCAATATATATTAAGCATAGATTAGGTAACAAGATTCAAACGGTAGGATCTTGAACCATAAGGATTCTCTCAAGAATGAAATTTGAATTTTGGTAAAGGAGAGAATCAAATTTGCTAGAAGACTAGTGCATAATCATGACTTAATGCATACTTACATTGATCATAGCTTAAGACTCGGACCTCCCGCTAGCTTAGCCTAGTCTTGAACCTTCCAATTGAACCTAACACGCTTGTTCAATCTCCACTTGGCTTTCTCTTGTACCTTGACAATGTGCATGTAGTTGTAATATTCTTGACTTCTCTTTGATGTTGATTTGAATGATCACAAACAACTTAAAGTCTTTAACTTCTATAAATGTATTCATATTTAGCTTGAAGTCTTGTATTCTTCCAAACCACAAGCTAAAGATCTGAAACACTTAGCTAACTCATCAATGGCAATTTAGTTCATTAGTCAAAATTAGGAATCTCAAACTTAGATTCGACACCATCGATAATTTATTTTCATCTAATTTAGATTTTTTGGTTTCAACCTTGTTGAATCTCTTTGATAAAGTTAGATTCAATCACCATCATCCTCTCTGTTGGTTGTTGTTTATGAAATCAATTACCCCACACCCACCTAAGGGATCGCTGCCTTCAACATTGGTGTATTTTGTTATGGTGGTTTGCATGCTTGGGGCTTGGATTGTTTGTTTGGATTTTTGGCATTTGGTTCTCTATTTGGTGATTTTATTTGAAATAAATTATTGTCTTCCTTGCAATCCATCGGCTGGTTAATAACTTGAGATCTTGACCTTAATCTTCTTAAGATCTTTCAAAGTTGTATTTAAAATTTACAGTTACGCCTAACCAAACAAGTACACCAACTAAAATCACTTGATTTTGTAAGCTTCTACAATTTGTCCTCAATCGAATCAACTTTTTCTTGAGCAATTATCTGCGGCGTGCTTATAGTACTCTCATTGGTATAACTAATATTTTCCCGGACCAATCTCATTTTATTTGATCTCGGCATTATTCTAGCGCATATATTAATCTCATCTTTGGTGATTTTTTTTGGTGGCTACTTGGTTTTCTTTGAATCCTGGCATAGTCTTCAACCAACATCGACTTTCTGTACCGTTGCATGGTAAGTTCTTTTATCTTAGTTGCAAGATTCTTTTTATTGACGTTGCTCGTGAAGCCTCATTTAACTTTTATGGCTTGTGATTTTTTATCAACATCACTTGCAAAGCTTTTCTTTTGGTGTTATTTTTGCTTCTTTTTTGTCGATTGTTAGTATGACCAGGTTCATTTCGATCTTACTTTTATATGGTCGAGATACCACGAGGGACAAATTGTTCAACTCTTTTTTTAGGCAATCTATCATTGACTATTGATATGACCGAGATATTATGATGAGAAAGTTATTCAACTCTTTTATGGACAAGCTTTGCCTGATTAATCATTACCCTTCACTTGAGGGGAGTATTGAAAGATTCATAAGATTCATTGTCATTATGGAAAGATCTCAAATTATTCACTGCCTTTATTAAAAGAGTCTAGTTCTTGTATTAGTTAATTATAGTAGCTCTCTAGTTAGGATTTTTCTTTATTATATATTTCTTTTATTATTAGAGCTTTACTTTTATAGAGATTCTACAAGGTGTATAAATATGAGGCTTTGTCTCTTCTTCCTAATCAATGAGAATATAGATTTCTTCTCTCCTTCTTTTATTTTAATATGCATAAACTTCACTAATTTTAAAGTAAAAGAAAAATTTTGAACATTTGAATTATGACTGGTCAGGTCAAACAACAACCCAAAAGATCTAATCAAGACAAAAGTTTAGGTTTAGAGTTTTTAGATTTTATCTAGAAGTATTACATAATTCCAGGTTATTTTTAAGATAATATCCAACCAATCTTGCTTCGATCAGAAGTTTATGTGTAGGGTTGCTCAGTTTGTAGACTGCATCTTAAAAAAAAAAATTCGTGTGATCTTGAAGAATCTATACTCAAAATCTCATTTGTTTGAAATAGATATTAAAATGGAGTTGTATTAAAAACAAAATCTGATCCAAACTTTGTTCAGTTGCACTAAAAGTAAGACATGAACTGAAATCAGCATTTTCGTGGATCACATTGATGTATCCATCCAATATGGCAATCCCAAATCTATAGTATGAAAAATATCAATCAAACAACATCTTCGATAAAAAAAAGGTTTTTAGCATACGTGAGGGTCATTTTCAAATGGGCCAAAATATCAGATTGGCCTAAAAAATAACATCTCTTTACCATTTTGGCCTAAAAAGCAACATCGGCTATACTTTGACCAAAAAAGTAATACAATGGCATCAAATAGACCTTTGGATCGTTGGAGATAATTTTAAAGCAAAATATTAAGGGATTTTGGCATATAAACCCCTCAATCTCCCATATTTTTTATTTAACCTCCCTCCCCAAATTCTGAATTTGTAATAAAAAAATCTCTCTCTTCCCACCTTCTCCTCTCTCCTCCTTCCCACTATCTCCTCCATTCTCTTCTCCTCTAGATCTCTAACATTCCCTCCTCTCTCCCACTCCTCCTCTAGTTCTATCCTCACTCTTACCTTCTCCTTTTCACCATCTTCTCCTCTCAATCCCCAATCTTTCCTCCTCTCCCACTACCTCTCTCTCCTTGCTCAGCTCACTCCCTCTTCACTTTCCAATCATAAAAAATAAAATAGCACAACCTTTTCCTCATCCTCTCTCAGACATAACATCAAACATTCTACCAAAAACCTAACCTCATTCTCCTCTTCCTCTCTCACACTCCATTTCCCTCCTTGTTTTGCGTACTCCTTCTTCACCCTCCATTCATAAAAAATTTCACATCCTTTTCCTCTTCATCTTTCAGACCCAACATCAAACATTATACCTGAAGCATTAGGAGGCAGCAGAGGAGAGGGGGGAGAGAGAAGTTAAAGAACTTAAAAAGAGATAGGTTGGAGAAAGAGAGAAAGGATGAGGTAAAAGTGAGGATATGAGAAAAGAGGAAGAGAGAGTGGAAGAGAGGAGGGGAGATTGAGGGTTATAGATGGTTAAAATATACTCTCTCTTAGACCAATGCTCAGTCTGAGTCTAAGAAGTGAACGCCCATGGGCTAAACACTTCAGATGGGCTCAAATATAAGCTACAACGAAGTTCGCTCGGGTCACATGCGAACATGACTGCATGCTAAACTTTGGCCCAGCTCATCCGAGTCAAAGAAGGTCTGAGTCCGAGTTAATCCTCAAGTTGGACTCTGAGCCGTGTCGAAAGGCATCTTCAAGTCGGACTCTGGACCGATTTGAAAGGCGTTCTCAAATCGGACTATGGGCCGAGTCCAAGTGTAGTAGCGAAGTTTGCTCAAAGTCTTATGCGAACTTCGCCCAAAAGACCTACGTGGGCCACGTCATCCACATCCCAAGGATTATAGATAAACAATTGATCTCTGAAGTCACGAGAGGCATGGATTGATACTCGGCACAAGTCTGATACTTGATTCTAATACAGGCTCAAGAAGTGGATACCCAGATCAAAGTGGGCGCCCAAATCAAAATGGCCCAAGCACATTCCCATAGTGAAGCACACCTAAGCCATAACGAAGCTTGCCCAAGTCATAATGAAGCCCGCTCTCAAGACCAAGTCAAAGTGAAGCTTCTAGCGAGGTTCGCCCAAAACGAGCTTCACCCAAATAGTCCATGTGGGACACATAGTGAAGTTCGCCAAAGCCGAAGCCGCATCGAAGCTCACCAAAGTTGTAGCAAAGCTCGCCCAAGCAGTAGCGAGTTTCACCCAATAGCCCACGTGGGACGTGTCACCCATTCTAGCGAAGTTCGCTCATGGTTGTTATTGACGAACTTTACTTGTGCTCATTATTGGCGAACCTCACCCATGACCATTATTGGCGAACCTCGCCCATAACCATTTTCAGAAGCTAGTTTTAAGGAAATAGTTCACCCCACTAACTCACCAATTTAAGGGGAGTTAATGACCACTAACTCACTCATTTAAGGAGAGTTAAGGCCCACTAACGCACCCACTTAATACTCCCAAGCCTATAAATAGGCATGATCAACATGAAAGAGGGGGCAGAGGAAAAGGTCTTGGGGCTAACATTATCTTTGCTAGACTCTTTGCCATTGAGGAGAGAGAGAGAGAGAGAGAGAGAGAGAGAGAGAGAGAGAGAGCTACATTGACAAAAAGCCCATCTCTCTTCCATTCTCATCGATCTTCATAGATCATTATCATCGGCTAATCATTTGGCCCGATCTCGATCCTTGTGAGAAATGATTCATTCTCTTCAGCAAGTCATCTAGCTTAATCAATAATTCTTGTGAGAAAGGATCTGTTAATATCTCTTCATTCAGAGAAGACTGTGCTATCTTCCAAAAAGATTAGAGATAATCAATCAGCAAAAAACCCATCGTCTTAGTTGGACCGTCAACGGAGTACAAGATCGATGCTCCATCGCCACATAGAAAAGAACCCCAGGAAATATAAATTTTTTCCTTATTTCATTGTAATCTTTATTTATTGCAATACAAAAGACCCGAAATAAGTTGGCGACTCCGCTGGGGACTACTTTCTCCTCCGATGAGAAAATTGTGTCGTAGTCCAACATTAAGACCCTCGATTCTTTTGCTAAATCGCTGGTCATAGAATTTGATCAAGCGAAGTTTGAGAATTCATTTCCTTGAACCAATGATCGACGATAACTGTGAGAATCTATCGTAAGATTCGTCGCAGTGTGAATCTAGGGTCTAAATCAACCCCTGCGTGTGTAAAGGCGACCTTCACCAAAGACAGTCTGAGCTTCACTGAAAGCCGTACAAACTTTACCCAGAGCGAAGAAATATCGACCCTCGCCTCAAGCGAAGGTCAAGACGTTCTCACATCTTCTGACTTTGGACAACAATCCACAACTCCTTAGGGGTTCGATTCAAAGCATCTCGAGATGCTCGCTATGCTTCCTTGACAGAAGCAAAGAATGGTGGTAACCCCTTATCTAAATTCCTGCAAGGGAATAACATCACCTCTGGTGATTCATCTGACCCCGCTAGGCGAAGGTCAGATCAAAGTCATCATAGGCGGCGTTCGCATGCCAAGGCCCAAAGTGGCAAAGTTGGCTCAAATCAACTTGGAACTCCTAGTGATCTGAGAGAGTTCCTATCTATGAAGAGATCTCGCCAATGTCAGCATTGTGCGATCCTTAGGGATGTAGTCACGACAGTTCAAAGGAATTGTCAATGCAAAATTATTCCTGAAAAGGAATAAATATTTAATCGTCATAGTCACAAACTCGAGCCTTCAGAGGCTAGGATCAAAAGATGATGATGTACCCGAAAGGGTAAGAATATACTCTATGAGTTCACAGTCAATACAACTAGTGTAATCTCTGGAGATGAGGAGGAAAATGCGGACATCCCATCTGACCCAAGATACTCTCCTGGCATCAGAAGCATATTGCCAGAGACTGACGGTGTGTACCGCCACACCAGATCAAGACAAAGAGCTGCGATCCCCTTTGACTATTCCCTCCTCTAAACACGAGTGCCGCAGGCTCTGCCTCAAGTCAGCCCACTGGTAGTGACATTAATTCTACCATAGCGTCAAATGCGACTCCTAGCTTGAGTCAAGAACAACAACGGGCTACGGATATGACGGAGCGAGAAGATCTTCTCCAATAAATGGAAGCTCAAAGAAAAGCTTCAGAAGAGCAATTTGAGCCATTGGAAAAGATGCTCAGTCAGCTCATGGCAACCTCTCAGCCTCGTCCAAGTTTTTCAAAGGGGAAATGACCAATTATCGAATTTTCCCCAGAAGAAGAACAAACGCATCAAGAAGATGCAGGTTCTGATTATTTAGGATCAGAAACATCGGTGCCTCCTAAGCCAAGTAAGGAGGCAAAGGTCCTCCAGAACCTCCAAAAATAGTTCAACGCTCTTTCTCAGTGAATTGAGCTAAGGAAGGTTGCGATGACTTGACCTTATTCCATCGAATGAGACTCAGTTCCCTATCCGATAAAGTTTAAGCAACAAACATTACACACGTTCAATGGCAAAGGTTCCCTGAACCAACACATCTACTATTTTCATCAGCAAACGGGAAATAGCGAACCTCACCAATGGCCGTTATTGGCGAATCTCGCCCATAACCATTTTCAGAAGCTACTTTTAAGAAAATGGTTCACCCCACTAACTCACCCATTTAAAGGGAGTTAATAAACAATAACTCACCCATTTAAGGAGAGTTAAGGCCCTCTAACACACCCACTTAATACTCCCAAGCCTATAAATAGGCATGATCAACATGAAAGAGGGGCGGAGGAAAAGGTCTTAGGGCTAACATTATCTTGGCTAGACTCCTTGCTATTGAGAGAGAGAGAGAGAGAGAGAGAGAGAGAGAGAGAGAGAGAGAGAGAGAGAGATTCAGAGGCTATATTGACAAAAGCCCATCTCTCCTCCATTCTCATTGATTTTTCATAGATCATTATCATCGGAGAGAGAGATTCAGAGGCTATATTGACAAAAGCCCATCTCTCCTCCATTCTCATTGATTTTTCATAGATCATTATCATCGGCTAATCACTTGGCCCGATCTCGATCCTTGTGAGAAAGGATTCGTTCTCTTCATCTAGTCATCTAGTTTAATCAACAATTCTTGTGAGAAAGGATCTATTAATATCTCTTCATCCAGAGAACTCTTCATCCAGAGAAGACCGCGCTATCATTTGAGAGATTAGAGATCATCAATCAGCGAATAACCCATCGACTTAGTCGGACCGTCAACAGAGTACAAGATCGACGCTTCATCAGCACACAGAAAAGAACTCCAAGAAATATAAATTTTTTTTTGTTTTATTGTAATTTTTTTATTGTAATCTGTGTCAATTACAATATAAAAGACCTGAAATAAGGGTTGGGAGGAGAAAAGAGTGGAGGAGATGGTGTCAAGAAGGAGGGAGAATATGGTGGGAAGAGAGGGAGAGATGAGTTTTTCTTTATACAAAATTTAGAACTTGAGGAAAATTCAAAAATATGGGAGATTTGAGGGGTATATATGAAAAAAATACCTTAATGTATTTGCTTACAAATTATCTCTGGCAATTGGAAAAGCCTACGTGTCACCAATTTGTCACTTTTATGTTAAAATATCGTCGGTGTCACTTTTTAGGCCAAAGTGGTAAAAGCATGTTGTTTTTTTGGCCAATCTGGTATTTAGCTTTTTTTAATGTAAAGCCACAAAATGCCCAATAAATTCGTATAAACAAACAACCTATAATAGCATTGCCACAAAATTCCCAATAAATTCATACAAACAAACAACCTATAATAGCATTGCCAAGGATTTTTTTTATGTATATAAAGGATCTTGAAAATTCCATACTTCAAGTCTTGTTTATTTGCAGTGAACATTGAAGAAAAGTTGCACAAAGGACAAAATCAAACCAAATTTTTGTTTGCCTAGCTTGCAAGTGAATTTTGTTGAAGATATCACGAATGGGAAAGAAAAACTCACACAAATTCAAATGAAATCAACGTTATTTTCACGGTTGATCCATCAATCCAACTTTCTTTTTTGAGGAAAAAAAAAATAGGACAAGATGTCCAATTCATTTGTATTATCTATATATAAACAAAAGTGAAAGAATAGCTTCATCCACCAAATCCAAAAAATTTCAAAGATAAATACAATTCCTAGCAAAGCAATCCGTGGAGATGAGAGTTGAAACATGGCAAGGGGCGTATCTATATTCTAGCCTAGGTAGGGGTGGTAAACGAATCGAATCAAATCAAATACCGTGATGTTCATATTTGTATTTGTTCAAATTCGTACCTGAATTCAGATATCCATGTCTGTAGTTTTTCAAATTCAAACTTGAATACTCGGTATTTGATAAATATTCATGAATATTTATCGAATGTCAAAGTATATTCATTCGCTAAATAATTTGATTTTTAAATAGTATTTAAATTTATAAATAAAATTTATTTCTTTATAGTTATGATGTATATATATTTAATTCAAATATTTAATTAGAAAACTGATTTAAGATTCTTTAAGCTTCTCAAAATTAGTATATAGAACTTAAGTAGAAAATATAAGTAGGTTAAAAATATAAAATCATATGTGTTATTATACAAATTACAAGCGATCAAATTTTAAACGAATATTTGATAAGCAAATGAGTCGAATATACCCTGGTTAAATTATATTCATTAATGAACTCGAATACTAAATATTATTTGTTTAATGTTAAATGAACTACCGAATCGAATATGATAGTTAGTCGAATAATTAACGTACTATTTATTAATTATTTGGTTGATTTCCACCCTAAGCCTAGGGGCAATTGCACCCTAGAATATTTGATAATTGCATTATAAAATCTTCACAAACTTCAATATGCCCTTTTTTTTTTACAATTTGCACCCCCAATGGCCTAATATTTGCTTATACAACCAATAAATAAATCTATTTAGGCACATTTTCATTAAATAGTACATTCTATTTGAGTTTAGCTCATAATTGTATGACCAATAATTATATTTTATTTTTAGGTAAATAGAAGCTGCCTCCTCCAACACACATACACAACTTTCTGGATCCGCCGTTGACCATAGCCATCACCAATCAATCCAACTTGGCATCCCCAAATCCCTAATATGAAAAACACAAACCAAATAATATTAATATGAAAAATACAAACCGAATAATATATTTGATAAATATTGATGACATTTTAACTTGTTGGCCGGCCTAGTTGTCAAATTAACTTGCGAAAGCCCCACTAAATTTATGGAAACAAAAATAAGGAACCCCTCGAAATTGGCTTAAGGAAACATGAATATGAAAATCTAACAAAATAATGTCCTTTATCTATTTCAATATTATTACGACAATTATACTCTTCGATTAATTTGGTTGCAAATAAAAATAATACGAACTTACCGACATTAACTCAACATGTACAGTAGTTGAGCTTGTCTTTTTTTATCTTACCATAAAACATCTCCTCTTACAATACTGAGGGCCAACACCCGTGCATACAGCACAAACAAACTTATGAATTTTTGTTAAGTTTGATAAATTCCACAAAGTACTAAGCTGTTTCTTAATTACCCCTTAATAAAATTTATGCTCTCAATACATAGACAAGGGTGAAGCCTAGAGACTTGGTGGAGCTTGTCACACTCTCATGAGACAAAAATGCTACGTAGAAAGGAGATTGAGAGAGAAAAGAGAGATTCCTTTTGTACTCACTACTCATTGAAGTTTGATCTTGCCTTAAGCTCAGAACTTGATTAATTAACAATAATTCCTTCACATGCAAGCTTAGGAGATGAAATAGAGGAGGAGAGAGAAATTAAGATTCAAGATGACGATCCTATCTCGCTCTCTCTACATCTGCGTTCTCCTTGGACTTTGCCACGTTTTTCTTATAATTCTCTTTTTAAAAGGCTGTTTTTTTGTTTTTTGTTTTTTGAAAGCAATAAATAAATAGGGATTGGTCCCTCGTGCAATGTATTAAGGGGATAAAGTTGGTCACCTCTCATCCCTCATCTGGGTCTTACTCTGGGATCATACTTTTAGCACTCCGAAGTCTCTTCTAATGTCTAAAGCGGTCAAAAACCCTATTTTTCAATTTTTTTTTTTTAAATTTTGAAACAGGTAGGTAGTACTGAACCTAACCGGCCGGTCAAATTTCCTACATTGGACCGAGGCTAATGTTTAGACCAAATTTTTATCCTTAATCATAAATCTAAATTTATATATACATACATAACTTGTAACATGCTTTATAATCATGAGTGGATATTTATTCACGATATATATTATTTAAAAGAGCTAATTGCATATATCCTCCCTCGTCTGTACCTTCATTAACACATAATGCGGATCTAGAAAAACTTTCTTAAAGAGACAGAAAACAAGTATCCATAATTTTTAAATATGGGGAATAGATTGTAATTTGAAAAATCTTTAAAAGATAATTATAAAATTGTCAGGAGTTTAACTGTACCCTAAGCCACAACATAGATCCACTCTTGTCAGTATATAACTTCCTGATCAACTTATTAGAGAGTGGTGCTAACTGTAGAAATAGTAATCTAGTCGGTATTGAGTGCTAATAGCGGATCTAGAATAACTTTCTTAAAGGGGTAGAAAACAAGTATCCTTAGTTTTTCAAATACGGGGAATAGATTGTAATTTGAGAAATCTTTAAAAGATAATTGTCAAATTGTCAGGAGTTTAACTGTACCCTAAGCCACAACATAGATCTGTCCTTGTCAACATATAACTTCATGATCAACTTATTAGACAGTGATGCTAATTGCATTTTATTTTTCTAGAAATAGTAATCTAGTGGGTATTGAGTGCTAACAGAGACAAAAGGGATCATCTCTTGTTGATGTCAGATATCAAACAGGGAAATTTAGTGTGGATTATGTAGGGTTTTAGGATTCCTCAATCTTCTTTGATGGTGGATTATTGAGCAGAGAATTCGATCCTGCACACAAACAATACGTAACAGGATCGGGGTTGGGTTCTCCGGGGTTCCTCCGACGGTCAAGTTAGTATTGATATTAAATGGAGGACAAGAGTACGATTGTAGTGTGTTATATTGTAAAGAATCACGTACCTCCATGTAGTAGGCAGTGCACCTATTTATAGCAGTTCCATGAGGACAATTGTGTAACTTCGACCGAGTCCAAGCAGTCAGCTTATTCGGCTGACACTTTACAGGTGTCGGCTGCGGATGGTATGAGTCACCTTCATGATTAATGCGAGGGCGATAGGGGAAGTAAGGTGCTGATGAGGTCCGATGAGTCATTAAGACTTTCGGGGTCGATGTAATGATGACTCCGACAGTGCATTTAATGTGATGGTGATCGGCTGTCGGCGGGGGATTCGAGAATGACCGCCTTTCATCTTGGCCTTGCCAGAGGACCGATTAAGGACGCTTTTCAACTCGGCCGCTCTGATGAGAAGGCTTCTCGACTCGACCCAATGAACGACAATGCACGGAGTTGACCTTAGTAGCAGGGTCCAAGTGTTGATGTCTTTCGACTCGCCCTTCTAGGAAGGGGCTGAGTGATGATGTCTTCTGGTCCGATCTTCATGGAGTCGGGTCAACTCGGTGTATAGTTAATTTAGGACATGCGTCATCTCCTGGGATGGGATTAACACTTGGTCATTTCTATGTTATAACATTTCTTATTGAATATATATATATATATATATATATATATATATATATATATATATATATATATATATATAGCAAGACTCCTATAAACTTAAGTTGATAGGGATGAGTGTCCACCAACTTTTATATCTATTAATCTTGCCTTGAGATCCGTGAAATCAAGATGCACACAATTCTCAAAGTGGCTTTATATTTTCACGGATCCCAAGCAACATCAATGGATACAAAAGTTGGTGGATGACTATTCCCTATCAACTTAAGTTTATAGGAGCTCTCTCTCTCTCTATATATATATATATATATATATATATATATATATATATATATATATATATATATATATATATATATATATATATAGCAAGACTCTATAAACTTAGTGTATAGGGAATAGTCATACACCAACTTTTCTAACCATTGATGTTGCCTTGGGATCCGTGAAAGATATAAAGCCCACTTTGAGATTTGTGCATCTCTTGATTTTACGGATCCCAAGGCAACATTAATGGATACAAAAGTTGGTGTATACTATTCCCCATCAACTTAAGTTTATAGGAGCTCTCTCTCTCTCTCTCTATATATATATATATATATATATATATATATATATATATATATATATATATATATATATATATATATATATATAGCAAGACTCTATAAACTTAAGTGTATAGGGAATAGTCATCCACCAACTTTTCTAACCATTGATGTTGCCTTGGGATCCGTGAAAGATATAAAGCCCACTTTGAGATTTGTGCATCTCTTGATTTTACGGATCCCAAGGCAACATTAATGGATACAAAAGTTGGTGTATACTATTCCCCATCAACTTAAGTTTATAGGAGCTCTCTCTCTCTCTCTCTCTCTATATATATATATATATATATATATATATATATATATATATATATATATATATATATATATATAGCAAGACTCCTATAAACTTAAGTTGATAGGGATGAGTGTCCACCAACTTTTATATCTATTAATCTTGCCTTGAGATCCGTGAAATCAAGATGCACACAATTCTCAAAGTGGCTTTATATTTTCACGGATCCCAAGGCAACATCAATGGATACAAAAGTTGGTGTATACTATTCCCCATCAACTTAAGTTTATAGGAGCTCTCTCTCTCTCTCTATATATATATATATATATATATATATATATATATATATATATATATATATATATATATATATATATATATATAGCAAGACTCTATAAACTTAAGTGTATAGGGAATAGTCATCCACCAACTTTTCTAACCATTGATGTTGCTTGGGATCCGTGAAAGATATAAAGCCCACTTTGAGATTTGTGCATCTCTTGATTTTACGGATCCCAAGGCAACATTAATGGATACAAAAGTTGGTGTATACTATTCCCCATCAACTTAAGTTTATAGGAGCTCTCTCTCTCTCTCTCTCTCTCTATATATATATATATATATATATATATATATATATATATATATATATATATATATATATATATAGCAAGACTCCTATAAACTTAAGTTGATAGGGAATAGTCATCCACCAACTTTTCTAACCATTGATGTTGCCTTGGGATCCGTGAAAGATATGAAGGCAGTTATTTGTAATTTATCTAATACTCAAAAATAATGGCCATATAATCTCTCCATGCTTCTAAGAATGATTCTTACTTAAAAGATGAAGGAGGTGGTGGACAATGTCTAGTGAACCTAGTCCATTGTTCATGTGGTGTGCCAACAAAGCAACATCAGATGACATGATTTTGAAAATAAATATATTGATTATTGAGTTGTCTTCGTAAAAAAAAATCTTAAAATTATACCAAAACTCAAAAGTTGTGATGAATACTAGTGTCTATAACATCTCACAGTCTTCCGTTTGAATTTGGTTAATTGAAAAGATTTCCAGAAGTTGGCTGTTGGAAAATCTTGACTCAAATCCCATTAACAAATAAACTAACATAAAATGATAATCATACAATGACATGTGAATTTTTCTTTCCACAAATATTTCCACATTTTTCCCTGACCGGTTTTAGTCAAGAGCTCCAATCGGGACAAAAGTTCAGGTTTAAAGCTTTAGAATTTTATCCAGAAGTATTTACATAGATCCAACTTTATCAAGATGTCCTGATCCTGTAATAAACCAAAGAATAATATTCCTATCAAAGAATAGTCAGACCCTGTTCAGTTTGAATTGACCAAACCCGGACCCACCACCCGAAAGCGAGTGAGACCGAACCAGAACGTCACTTTCTCGCCCGCACGTGCAGCTATCGAGAGTAGAATTCAAATCTCAGAACCAGGAGGTACCCATTTTTAATTTTTAGATTTGCATTTTTCTGAAAAAAGTGATAATTTCAAATTGAGGACAGAGAAAAAGGGGGTGCATTGGAAAATTCGGGTCAAAGTGTCAAAGCTGCTGCCGCTGCCTCCAATCAGAAACCGAGGAGCGGAAGTCTGACTGAATGGTCAGAAGCAGCTGTACCCAGGAGGGTCTTGTCCTCGTTTTCCACCCCTTTAATTTGTTTATTTGCAAAAAGATTCCTAATCTCTGAAGAAGTGTGTTCAGTATTTGATAATTGTTATGGGAAAAAGGTTCTTCTACTTGCATCCTTATGAAATTGTCATTATATAATCTTGAGCGCCATATATTATTTTCAAGTTTTCTTATCATATTGTCAATAAAATAGATTAAGGAGTAGAATTGCTCACTTGAATGGCCTCATTTTTTATTTCACATTGTTTGTAGGTTCGAAACACTTCACTTTTAATGAGAGTCAATGTGAGCGATGTAGCGGAAAATCCAACAACAGAATGACGAATGAAAGAATGAAAGTAGAGAAAACAACCAATAAACACATAGATTTAGCAAGTTTCAACAATTAATGTTGTTGATGTCAGAAAGTTGATGTGTGGCTTAGGAGAGATAAGTATAATTTTGGGGTCCCTTAATCTCCTTCGGTGGCTGATCATTCCTATGGAAAACATTAAGCTGCAATTTCCTACACAGATAATAGAGGTTAGAGGCACCGGAGTTTGTTTCCTCTGGCGTGCCCTCCGACGCTCAAGTTAGTGACTGATTTGATTAATTTGAAAAGAAAAACAGAGTAATCTTGTTGACTGTTTTGGGTGTAAAATTGCGTACCTTAGTATGGTGGAAGTTACCATTATTTATAGAGGATTTACGGGGCACGTTGGTAATTTATCCAGGTTTGTGCAGTGATGGGTCAGTCCATATTTTACACGTGTCGACAACTGGTCGGACGAGTCGCTCTTGCAATAGTGATAAGGCTACTGAAGTACTGGCGCGGTCTAAGAAGCTTTGAAGTCTTTAGCTCGAGAGGTCATAATGACTGACACCGCATTAATGTTGATGGCGACGAAGTGTGGGCATTGACTGGCCACACATTAAATGCGATGTGATGTTGACAAGTCGTTCCCCTGTTCAAAACACCCAGTATCAGGTCCGAGTAGGGAACGCCTTTTGTCCCGGATTTGGGCTCCTAGCAGATCCCGGGTCGAATATACCTTTCGTCTTGGATTTGGGTCGCGAGATAGGTCAGCTAGCTCTGCACCTGGGTCATGCTCTCAGATGTATGTGAGTTGACCGGCTAGTTATAACACGTGGCCGCTTCTTGAGGCTTCATTAGACTTGAAAATTTCCAAGGTACAACAAATGTGATTACCAAATCCTTGGAGTCTAACCATGTCACGATTTCACTAATAGTCAAACAAGAGTTATAATCAATTTCTCAAACCCTAGTTTCACCTCCGCTATCGTCCATATCTTCTCTCTTTTGTATAGTGGGTAACTGAGATTGCATATTTATAAAATTAAATAAAATTACAAAAATGTCCACACTTAATAAGAAAAAAAAATCACTTTGTTCCAGGGAAGATGCCCCTACAGGTCCCCGCCACGGGGTGCCGCCCCTATGGACCCTCATCCGCTATCAAAGTGGCCCACCGGTGAGGGGTCGTCCCTCCCCCTGTGCCCTCCTCGCAGTAGGGAATTCTCTAGCAATTCAATCATGCATTCAGTGCTATGCGTTCTCCATCTAAAGTAGGCTCCAAACAACAATAAAAACATATCTTTGTCATATGTTTAGTTTTCTGTACACATCGGCTCATATCTAAAATGATTGGCATGTACTTAAGTGTTTCTACAAGAATGAAGAGCATTTGTGTTATCGTGGTAAGATTCAAGCAACAAATTTTGATGTGTTGATGAGGGTAGAGAATATGATTGTCCCTATTCATGGGATAGATGATTGATGCTATGCTGATTGGATTTTCAATGTTTACAAATGAGTGTTAAGGGTCAGGACTTGGTCCAATCAAAGACCCTCTGATGCACAAATAAGTTCTTTGAAGACAGAGAACTCAATAGAAAGACTTAATAGTAGTATAGAAGATTAAATGATTAAAATTTCGTATCTACAATTTTAGAGAACATCTTATAAATGGGAGGATTATCATTTTCCATATTCATTATTATGGGCCAGATGTGAAGTGATAGTTGTTGACCCATCATTGGCAGAGTCTAAATCTCTTGGCATATATATGTACTTTGATATCCATTACAAATCATGTTGAGATGCTAATCACATTGACATGTAAAATTTTTAGAATAATTTCATTTGGATTGCAGAGCCTTTTTGCTGCTATAATATAATTGAAGAAAGGAAGAGAGAGAGCATTCATAGTGTAAAATCAAAACTTGCAAAAACAATTTCACATAACATAACCATTAATAATGCAAAACAATAAACATTGAAGGCCTAACATGCAAGTACAACCACACCCATTCCATTCAAAAACCAAACCCCAACCTCTCAAACTCCCCCTCTCCTCAATATAAAGCCCCCCTCCCCCAAAACTCTCCCCCACCTCCCACACTCTCCTCCCTCATTCACTGTTCCATTCAAAAACCACCCACCCACCCACACATGAACAACTCCTGACCAACAAGTTTAAGCCATGGGCATTACCAAACCCCACCTCTCCCTCCACCACCTCCTCCCTTGCTATTTCTCCTCCTCCTCCTCCTCCGCCGCCGCCGCCCCCATCCGCCTCATCGCAGCCGACGGCCGCGTGAACGTCTTCGACCGTCCGATCCCGGCATCTTACCTCATGGAACAGCACCCCCTCCACCTCATCTGCCGCTCCGACTCCCTCTTCCTCGGCCGCAAAGTCCCCGCCCTCTCCGCATCGGACAAGCTCCAGCCGGGCCACTCCTACTTCCTCCTCCCCTCCCACTTCTTCCACTCCGTCCTCTCCTTCGTCACCCTTGTTTCATCCTCCTCTTTTGTCAGGAGCTTCGACATCGAGAAGACGGAGAAGGGGATGGTGAGGGTGAGGGTGAGGGTGAAGGATGAGGTGTTTGTGGATGATGGTGATGTGATGAGTACTAGAAGCAAACACTTCAACACGAAAGGAATGTTGGAGGAGAAGAGGAGGTTGAGGGTTTGCGATAGCGAGGAGCTGGAGAAGGAGTGCAGGCAGCTGGTGGGGTGTAGGCTGAAGGAGTGGAAGCCGAGGTTGGAGACGATAATGGAGGCGTCTAGCTGTGGTTGTAGGAGGAGGAGTGTGTTGAGATTGGTGTTGAGCAGGAGGAGGAAGAAGAAGGTGGTTTAGTGGTAGATAGGTTAGAGATGGAGAAGATGCATGTGTAATTTGTATAAAATGAAATGAATTATAGTTTAGTCTACTTTCTCTTTCTGTTTTAAATTTTAAGCATATCCATTTTTGGTTAATGTAGATAATAGAGAGATTCTTATCAAATTCAATGGTTATGCCGAGAGAAAACTGTTAGTCTCGTTATTATCTCTTATTAATATGATTGCCAAATCTTATAGTTTTTCTTTTTATTGTGATGACTGTTACTTTCACATCTATATCTTAGCTTTAATAGCATTTATCAGTTATCACCCTCAATTCTTAATTAGTATTCTCAATTCCTCGATTCTCAATTCGTGTATTACTTGCTATTCTTCAATTGGTGAAGAAGATGAGGATTATATATAATTATTCTTCTCTTTCTAATGACGTAGATTATAAATGCTAGCCGATAAACAAGCCGATTGATGATAAATGCTATTGAAATTCTGATTATAAATGAAGAGGGTTTAGCTATATTGAATCCTAATGAAAAATATAGATGAACAAGGTTATGTGCAATTTACAATAAATGAAAAGGATCCCAGTAAGAATTAAGTGGGTTTTAGTTTTAGTTTTAGTTTTTTTTTTTTTTTTGTGAACATATATGTGTCTGTTCTTTTCCTCATTATTATGTTTTTTCTTTTTTTGTAAAACTTAATTAATGGTTAGAAGATTCTCAAAAGAGAAGGATTTATGTAAAGAACATGAGATTTCTTAAGCTAGGAGATTAGTCCTTGTTTGTTTGTAGAAAGATCTCTATAGTACAATTACTCATATTAATCATATTGAAAGAAAATTCATAACCATCAATATTTCGACATAAACATCTATATTACTATATAAAAACGAAGCGGAGGTAATCCAAAATTTGGATGAGTGGTGGACATACTCTCATTTTCTATTATACTTAGAAGGGCAAAATGTAATTTAACATGAGACCTATTTCTTTCCTTTTTTCCCTTTCTCCTTTTTGTTTTCTAGAATATTCCATATATAATACCAACATTTTGTCTTTTTTTTTTTTCTCTTTCTCGCTTTTTGGTTTTCTAGAATGTTCTATGCCATATTCCATGAACGTAAGATATGCTACCATATAGTTACATATCCATTATATTTTAGATTCTAAAATGAATATAAATTAAAGTTATAAGTTTATTTTAGCAAATATATATATATATAGCAAAAGAAAAGCCAAAGAATGTAAAAGTATAAAATAAATATTTTTGGAAATTATAAGTTTTGTGCATTAGGAGCGTGCATTTTATTCTGGCACAAAAGAAATAAAACATATACAAACAATATTAATAGATACGAAAAACCTTATCTTTCCCTATAGTATAAAAAAATACTTTCCTTACATTTAAGATATCATCACATTATAATTATAATCGAATCTCTAATGCATTTTGAGGTATAGAATTTATTAAAAAAAAATTGCCCCTCTTGCATGTGCATATGCACGTGCGATAGTGCTAGTGTGTATTTAAAAGTCATTATACATCATCCTCAACTTCTTGGCTCCTCTTAGATTGTCCCTTGGGATGAAAGCGACATCTTTTTGACAAGTCTTATTATCTACATCCTTGAAGAGTGATAAGAAGCCAAGAAATTTTCTAACACCAATGTATCAATACTAATATTCTTCATAATTTAAAGAAATCAGTGATGACCACATGGGTTAACATAACACTAAAACAAAACCACATCCACCTAACACAGCTAATCATCTGTACAATATTGCTAACCATGCACAAACTTATTATGGTCACCTAACACACTACTTGAATAGGACAACTTCATTAAATCACCTCACACCGATTTAATCATGATTGGTGATTTCAAAACACTAAGGTTTTATGTCAATTGTTGACTATAGTCAAAGACGGTGGTTTTGGTACACAATAATTATATGTGAACAATGCCCTACATCCCATCATCCATGCCCTATATACATAACAGGACAAAATAGAGGTCTCAATGCATCAAGTATTTGAGGAATCCACAGCCAAAATTGGTGGACAGGGGGGCTTGCTTGGTGCTCAGAATTGCTAAAATAAATGAAGCACGAGTACCATAATAATTCCTATTGGATACCTCAACATTGGGAAACTGTGTCCCTACTGGTGGTATGGCCTTAATAACTTTCCTTATAATTTAGGATATCCTTAGATAAGCAATTTATGCTTACTAGCTTTTGGTCTTTGTCTTCTTTCAGGTGGAAAAGGATGCCAAGGTTCAAGAAAAATCATGAGAAAATATCACCTCTCAGAATTCACTAATTTATACTCTCAAATATTAGGTGTGGACCTTAATTGGCATGAATCGATTAATTCGATGGAATTTTGTTGGTTGAGTTCAGTTTTAGAATATTTTCGGATTGATTCAGTTTCAAAAGGATTTAGCCCATACCTATTGGTATATTATATTTCTAAATCACACTCGAAGTTCCATCGGATTTTAAATTTTCTTTTTTTTTTCCCCCTATTTCTTTTATTGTTGCATTTAATTTGTGTCGTTCTTTCTTTCCTTGATTTCTTGATCCGCATTTTTCTCCCATTGCTTCCTTGATTTGTGCAGCTTTTTTCAACAAAAAACTTTGATTTTAACAAAGTGATATCCAGCGTATATTGAGTAGACCGAACCAACTGAAACTAATTGGGTTCAGTTTCAAATAAAAAATAGTTCAATTTAGTTTCTGTCAAGTTTAGTCAAAACCGAGCAAACCGATCACTTATCCACCCCCGCTTCAAACACAATTCTGAGTTCTCCAAGTTTGACTCAGTTTCTTGCATAGTAACATTAATGCTAAACTAACTATAAATATTTGATTATTATGCTTACCTGGATATAAAATTTCTTTCTGAATGATAATTATGCATCAGCAGATTGGCTAAATTTCAACAAATATTTGCATACAAATATCTGCAATGAATTCCTCCAATACAAGAGAGAGTTGCAAACAGTATGGTATCAGCATGCCCAACCTTTCTAAAGGTCTGTTTGGCAATCATCAAATAATTGGGTCAGGTTCACTCCTCACTCACTTCTACTCTAAACTAGTTTAGTGTTGGACCAGAGGAATGGTGGTACAACACTAAACTCGTTTTATAGCCTTTTTTCGGCCTTAAAAACTGGGCCAGAATTAGCCCAGATTTTATCAATCAAAAGCAAACCCAAAATTGAGCTAGGTTCAGTCATGTCTCAGTTTTAAGAGTTCGCCAAACACACCCCAAAGGCAGTGGAGATAATAAGGATGGTTGTGAGCATAAAGGACATTAACTTTCATCTGAACCGATATAAAGTTTTTCAGCACAAACTGGAAACTGTTCCGACAAACAAAAACAGAATACGCAAAAAGGCAATTTCTTCACTAGCTAAAGATTATTTTATGTTACACTACCAGTATGTTTGTAAAAGCATTCAGAAAATTCATGCAAGTATACCATCATAATAAGAGATGGTTGATCCAAAATCTCACAAACACCCAAACTCCAGAAACTAGAAAGATTTAAGATTACAGAGGCAACAAAATAGCCAGTTCAAAATTTGAAACCATAATTGACTATGTTTCCCTCCTAGACCTCCGAGGACGAGGAGCTGAAGCATCCTCTTTCTCATTCTCCTCTCTCTCAGCACTGGTTTCTGCTGCTGCGTCTGTTTCAGCAGCAGTTTCTGTGCTCTTGGTTTCTGGACTTGGTTTTGCTGGTGCCTGCAGGAGGAGAATATTTACAAATGTCGAAGTCTAATAATAAGTTGTTAAATAACAAACAAATTGCACGGGGTATCGTAAGAGTGAATAACTTACCACAGGCTTCTTCCCCCCAAAGAGCATCCTAAGGAAGACGGTGAGAATGACAACTGCGACGGATACAAGGACACCGATGGTCAAGTTGGGCTGTTTCTCTCCCTTCTCAATGAGATCCTGCAAACATGAGTTAAAATTTCAGATACCAACACTTCTAGAATGGCGCTTGAGAGAAACTAGGGCAACAGACTAACAAGTCCTTAGTTTTCAAGTCTTCCTTGTATTGTACTTATCCAATGGTAGCCATTAAAGCAACGATACTTTCTCGGTCTCTACTCTCTAGCTCCCTCTTATATACAATGTATTAATCAGGACAGAGATTTCAAAATTTTATCAGGATAAAAGTTTCGGAGCTTTATCATGATGGATAGAACTACACATTTCCAGAGTAGATAGTGTCCATAATGAAGTAAATTCGCATATCAACAGGTGGTACAAAGAAAATACAACAGAACACAAATTTGTTAGTCATATCTGATCTATGTACTGTATGAGAACTGTCGGAGCTTATTATGTTCTATTGATGAATTTTTATCAGTTTTCTGTTATATATCACTTATCTGTGAGGCTGTGTTTGGTTTGAGAGAAAATAGTGGAAAATAAAAGGAAATGGAAAGAGGAAAAAAAGAAAAGAAAATAATATTCTTTTGTTGTTTCGATAGGAAGAGAATTCAAAAGAAAATTGGAAGGAAAATAATTACAGTTTGACAAAGCAAGGTAGAAACAACAATTAACTTATGTTATATATAATACATAATCAATACAATTATCAACTTTATATATGTTGTGACATGAGTAAAAATTCTATTCGTCTATATAAGATTTTCTGTAGCTTAACCTCTATTTGATTAAATTTTAAGTTGTTATTTAAATGATTCTTTTACCTTCGTACATTTTATGCATAAACCTACAACTACAATGGTGGTCTCTGTGGGGTCCTCATGGAATAAGAGGAGCAGCAAGTACAGAGAACAACTCATTTTAAGTTCTTAAATTTATTCAGGTGGGTCCCACAGGTAGCAAAGTGGGACCACGGGTGGTTTTTTTGCGATCGGGGCGCATCAGGTGATCGCGTCTCTTCTAGCCCCGATCTGTTTTCCTTCGCTTTCGCTACTCTCCGGTGAAGAAACCTGAACGGAAAATCCCGAAGCATTTTCTCTGATACTTTCTCTCATTTTCTTTTTCTTTTTGCCTTTCCTTCGATCCAAACAGTCGAAACTTAGTTTCTCTTCCACTTTCTTTTCTTTTCTTCATTTTAGCTCAAACCAAACAGACCCTTAATATAGTGTAAGATGTGCTTTCTAAGAATTACCAGATTTTTTCCCCTTTTCTTGATATTCTGATCAATTGCATGTTATATGCAGGTATTTTGCGAAAGGTACAAGAATGTGAGTTACAACTAAGCAGGAGTTCGCGGAACTAATAACACCAAGTACGCAAATAGAAACGCATTACTTACAATGATCTTGATCTTATATCCCTCCAGGAAAGGAATGTCTGCGACCTTGTAAAGAACATCAAATACCTTCTTCTGCAATTGCATGCAAATAGTGTTATGAGACTAAACATAGGAAATAGGAAACAAAATTGCGAATAGACCGATATGAAATAAAGAGATGAGAAATATCACCTGGAAACCTGAAAGGCCATCTGAAAGACGAGCAGCTTCCTCTTCTTCTTTCTCCTTTTGTTTCTCAACTTCATACTTTGGTTTCCAAGTCTTCTCCCGATATGACTCTGCTACCTTTTCATCACTCGCTATCAAAACATTGTCAAACAAAATGCCATCCTGCATTGTCCAAATCTCAATACCAATAGCAGCAATTGGCTCCAAATCAGGCCTTTCAAGCTCAAAGTATTCAGGATTTGGTATCTCCTGTGGCTTCCAGATTCCCTTGTATTTAGGGTTGTCAATCAGAGGAGCATGCCATTTCCCTTTGTAAGCTGGATTCCTCTTGGTGGGTCTCTTCCACTCACCACAACCAGGTGCTGCTTCACACTTGGGGTTATCAATTTTAGGTGCCTCAAATTCTCCATCCTCTTCATCATCCCAATCTTCAGGTTTGGTAGCCTCAGGATCATCAATTTCCTCAGGCTCATCATCCAACCACCCTTCAGGCTTAACAGCCTCCTCATCTTCAATCTCCATGGGAGCATCCTCATCCCAATCGTCAGGTTTAACAGCATCAGGGTCCGGAATCTTGGCCCTCTCATCCCAGTCCTCAGGCTTCTTGTCCTCGGGATCAGGAATGGTCTTTGGTGGAATAAGAGCTGGCTCAAAATCATCACCTGACAAGAAATTTGCCTTCTTTTTCTCTTCGCCGTCGACCAGAATGCACAACTCATTATCGGGTTTCAGAATTGCGGTGTACACATGAGAAAGTTTATCAGATGGAACAGACGGTGGATGCTTGAGATGATGCTCAACAAACTTTCCTGTCTTGGGATTCTTGTGCTTATGGATGAAATGGACCTTGTTGGTGGATCCGCACTTGTCAGGACCAAACATGATAGTATAGGGAGACTCATTGTCAAACTCCTTGGGGATCCACCCAGCCTCCTGAGGTCGGAGATATTTAATATATGCCCCTCCACACTCAAGTCCATTTTGAAGCCTTGTCTCATATTGCAGAACAATGGTCCCGTCCTGGAGATTAACTGGTTTCCCAAGCTCCCTAACAATTGCGTACTTCCTCGCCTTTTCACTCACAAGAAGGCCATAATCATCATGTCCCTCACTCTTTGAATGCTTCCATACACCTGCACGAGTATTCAATGCAAAATTCAAAAATAATGATCATTGAATATCGGATATGACATAAGTCACTAAACATTCATTTGTTCTGACAAGAATAATGGAAATATAAATACAATTCATCATGATTGTAACTTGTTTGCAAAATGTTAAATTCTATCAGTTCCAATTCCACCTTTTCTGGTTAAACATATGACATATTCCCAGCCATTAACATTACATGATAGCATGCAGCTTCCTTTAAAAAATCTTCCAACCAATGTTACAGAAGGCGCTAGGCGGACTAGGCGTTTAAGCCAGTGCCTAAGCCTAAACACCAAGTAGCCTGAAGCGTTGGCTATTTTAAAATTATTTAATTATAATAATTGATAAAAATATGTATTAAATTCATATAAATTTGTAAAAAAAATAAAAATAGATAGCAATCTTAGATCCACAATAAACCATGCATACTTAAATACTAAATAGCCAAAATAATAACTTACAAGTTTATAGAAAGCGCTAGGAGGCCTAGACGTTGGACCCGACACCTAAAGCCTAGAAGGTTTTTTTTAAATTTTTTTAATTACAATAATTGATAGTAAATATCAACGTTATAAAAAGTTTAGGTGCCTGACTGGTGTCTAGGCGGTTCTTCATTTAAGTGGTGGTCAAGGAGGTTTTACTAAAGGTCGGAGGAGATAGTGGAGGTGTTCATATTTGGAGGTTAAAGAAGTTTGAAGGAGGTTGGAAGATATTCAACACAAAATCACGATCAAGGCCTAAAGGGTGCAGTCCACGTAAGCAGACAATGCTCCCTTAAATACTTCCAAAACTTAGGTGGGCAGCCTAGGTACCGCCTAGGCGCTAGGCGGCAGCTAGGCGGTCTAGGTACCGCCTAGGCCTAGGCGTACACCTAGGCGGACTAGGCGGAGGCTTTTTAAAACAGTGCTTCCAACAGTTTTGTATTTGGAATCCTAATACTTCGATTATAGTAGCCAAACGTGTCTTAAAAGAGGGGAAAAAATGAGTTCACTGGAGCGAAATTGTCATAACCAATCTTTATGGGGAAAGCATAATCAAATTAGTATGTGTAATGGTCCAATGGATAACAATATCATAAATAAAATTTTGTAAAGGATTTATATTGTGAATTAAACAAAGGAGTAATTTTACCTAGTACATACAATCCAATTCATTTATTTGTAGCTAATGTAAAATCATTGAAAATATAATATGATTTAAATAAAATAAATTAATATTGCCACATCATCTTTACTTTTCTACTTTCAACAATAATTTTCTTTTGTAAACCTGGATTTCACTTGCATGTTGACGTGGATACACTTTCCCATTTTCAAAAAGAAAGTGACTTTCACCACTTTCCATTTGCCAAACACCCCGTAGTCAAGCACCAACTCTAACTACATCACAACTATATATATATATATATATATATATATATATATATATATATATAGAGCAAGGCTCCTATGAACTTAAGTTCATAATGAATAGTGGTGCACCAACTTTTCTAACCACTCATCTTGCTTTGGGATCCGTGAAAGATATAAAGGCCACTTTGAGATTTGTGCATCACAAATCTCAAGGCAAGATGAGTGGATAAAAAGTTGGTGCACCACTATTCATTATGAACTTAAGTTCATAGGAGCCTTACTCTATATATATATATATATATATATATATATATATATATAGAGCAAGGCTCCTATGAACTTAAGTTCATAATGAATAGTGGTGCACCAACTTTTCTAACCACTCATCTTGCTTTGGGATCCGTGAAAGATATAAAGCCACTTTGAGATTTGTGCATCACAAATCTCAAGACAAGATGAGTGGATAAAAAGTTGGTGCATCACTATTCATTATGAACTTAAGTTCATAGAGCCTTACTCTATATATATATATATATATATATATATATATATATATATATATATATATATATATATAAACACAAGGAAACATATGAAAGGTTGCAAGCATATAAACACTTGTTCTCGATAATCTAACAATATGATTTTCTGAATCACCTATCAAACAATGATGGCGAAAGATGTAAAGTGCATGTCTTCACCTCCATCAATTTTGTTATATATCTTCGGGAGGAAGCCTCTCTCTCTCCTAGATCAATGTGACCTATAGATGATCCTAACTGCAAAATTTTCAGCTAGGACCATGCATTTGATTATTACAATAAGAACTCAGCCACCAATTCCGACTAGAACACATAAAAACCATAGGAAACAGAAGTTTGAGTGAAATATAGACAAATAAAATAACTTTTCTCCCATATGGGAAAACCTAAACTAGTTCAGGAGAAAGTCATCCAACTATCCAAAATTTCCAAGTTCCAAATCACCTCAGTAATCAACGGTCTACCATTTGTTGAAAATCATGTAAAAAGATCTTGAAGTTACTTCCCAAACTTTAGTTCCCCTTCCTAATTATTTTCAACCATGAGTTGTATTAAGAATAGATTTTAAAACAATATAAAGAAAAAAAAATGCACATCTGTATCCATCATGATCAACTTACTTCCTACCATATCTGATCACATTAATTGATATCTAGGTTCGCTTGGTTCTTCTTTTTTTTCCCCTCACTTGTTTGGTTCCTTTCCTATGTTGTCTGTTAAGAATGTCACACGTTTCGTTTTGCCATAGTGCATTTCAAACCTTAAAATTTTATGCAAACCTGACCATCATTCTTATTCTAACTTGGATCTGCAAATTTAAAGCAAAGATTTTACTGTTAGGTAGGCAAATACATCTTACAACAAAAAATTTTAAACCCTGAAGCATGAAGATCTACACTTTGATAATTAATTTTAACATGCCCCCGCATGTTGAATGTCTTGGGTTGCTCTGATACCATCTTAGTATCATCTTAAATTAAGTCCCTCTTACCATTACACCAAAACTCCGAAGTTATGGTGAGGGTCGAGGATTATAGTTTCATATTAATTCTAACAATTAAGACTGATAATTTACGGGAAATGATACGATAACATCAATAAACAATAGAATTTTGTTAAATTTTCAACATTACTAAAACCTTGAAAAAAACCTCAGATCTAGCAAAACAATCGAATTTTAACTCCAAAACGGGGACATTGAACTAAATTATTCGGATCTGAGGTTTTTTTTTTTTTTTACCTTTATACTCATCCTTCTCCGAAGCGATCCACCGCCCCTCAAATGCTTCATCAAATGATTCGTAAAACAACTGCAGAATAATCTAATTAATTAGCTTCCCCCTTTAAAAAGAAACTGTAAAATTTATGAAAAAATATCACCAAAGTTCGAGAGAAATTACAGGATCTGAAGCTCGAATCTGAAACGTGTAGCACAGGATCAAAAGCAGAAGAAACCGAGACGCGACCTGCGACTTCGCCATTAATGTAATCTCATAACAATAAAGAGAACTCGAGATTATAAGGAGAAATTTTGAAGGAAAAAAATTTCTAAAAAAAACCCTAAACTCTGGTCCGTGAGCTTCCAGAGAGCGGATCTTATTTTGGGTGGGACAAATAAAAGGACTGACGGTGCGGTGAGGTGGTTCAACCAATGATCTTTTGTGAGAGCGTGGCTACATCCAATAGTATTTTGCCACGTCAGATTTTTATTTTGCAGTAAGTTTGGTGTTAATCATTGCATTAATGCATTAATTTCAAGATATATTATTAATCCACGAGTTTACTCTACTTGGTAGTACACCAAAACGAGTACTAGAATTGATTAAATTATAGGCTTTGAGTTTTCACATTACTTTTCCATGTATTATAAAAACTAGAGTACGAGTTCTCTCTGAGCCGCTCGGAGCCTTACCCCTAATAATAGGAGGGTAATTTGTTAATTGCTTTTCTTAGGCTTGGTTTGGTAGGATGTACAAGGAGGAAAGTTAAGATAATGTAAGGTTCAATGAGGTGTAAAGAGGAATATACCTTATCTTTTGTGGTTTTTGTTTATTTAGAAAGGGAGTAAGAGGAGTTACATGACTTTTTAGTTCATTTTGCATATTCTCTCTCCTTACTCTTGTGTCTCTCCAAATTAGAGGGATTCTCTCTCTCTCTCTCTTCACTTTCTAGTTCATTTTACATTTTCTCTCTCATCACCTCACTCTACTCTACTTCATCTTACCCTCTAAATACCCCCTACCAAGGAAGATTTTAAATTTTATCCCTTATTTTACTCTATCTCCCCTCCTACCAAACCAAGCCTTAAAGTAAGGTTCACAATCGTCCCCTCTCATGCAATCGGTTTTAAGAGGATCCCTAGTGTAAAAACTACTCTCAAATTTATAGGACAAAATGATAAAGTACCACTTAAAATATTGGTGAACTATCAGCTTTCTTTCTAAAATATCAATTTACTTGCTTTCCTTCTTAACTATGTTTATGTTTCGTAGGTTGTCATTTAGTGAGCCCACAATTAAATATAGGCTAAAAGACCAATTTGGTCCCTGTACTAAGGTCTCATACTCAAATTGACCCATGTATTTTTTTTCCTTAGCTTAGTCTATGTACTCCTTCTTAGATGTAAAGTTAATCTTTTTTTTAACTTTTCGTTAAAAATTCCGTTTAAAAAAATATTAAAGGGACACTATGACCCTTAACTCTAAAACATAGATATTCTTATTCTTATTTCTAGCCCCTAACCCGTATACCCCAGAAAAAAAACCCATTACATTGAAATTTGATTCATGTGGGATTATCAAAAATAATCCTTACTATTCAGTAGCTGCAAAAATGTCATTGAAACCGTATGGAATATATAGTAGAAAGATACATATCTTTTGACAGGGCACCATAAGCCTTGCTTTGGTTATCTTCTACTGATTTGAAAAGCAAAGTGAACGGTACTTTTCTGGTGTAGAGTAGGATCAATTTACTGCTTCCTACCAATATCATTTTTACTTACTAATCAATGCAATAAGTTATCTACTTTCATCAATATATGTTTATTTCCAACCATCTCTAGAAATAACTAATCAATGCAAGAAGTTATCTACTTTCATCAATATATGTTTATTTCCAACCATCTCTAGAAATAATGATGCTTGGTTGATGAGAAAAACTATTTATTTTATTTATGAGTTTTATCCAGGGATATTTTCGCAAAAGAAATTGGAATTTATTTGTAAGGAAGTAAAGAAAATTCTTTGCAGTAATCAATTGTATTGTTTTTCTAGTATTATCAGGATTTTTTGTTTGTGCTTTCTCTATATCATCTCTTCAAGCATCCTGGATGAAGAATGACGTTTGTGTTTTGTTAAACTGTTGTTTTCTTACTGAGTATGGTAATAGATGCCCATTATGAGGGGAAAAAGGGGTCCAGAACTAAAGTATTTTGGCTTTTATCTTTGATATTGTATGAGTATGGGGATATTTTTAACTCTCATGTTCGTTAGAATTCAGCTTCAGTTTGTGATGCAAAATTTACCATTCCATTCAATTAATTTCCATGAAGTAACTAATATTTTAACAAAGTACGAAATCATTCGAAATAATATTTTAATAAATTACATGGATTTCTATTAATATATCTATGAGGGTAATATGGTCGTAAATAAAAAGTTAACACCGAAACTCTAACGAATGTTAAAAAAAATACTCGATTTGTAACTATGGTACAAGTACTAAGTTGAGACAAAATAAAGTGAGGGGACCAATTTGAGTATGAGGCTCTAGTACATGGACCAAATTGGTCTTTTAGCCTCAAATATTTAACAGATCTATGGCGTGATAGTGTCTTTTTGTATTTCTTTATGGATTTCTTTATCAGTCTATCTATTTTCTCCCAACCAAAAAAAATTCTCAACTACTTTTGGTTTTCACGTTCTGACACAGTTAGAATGGGAAAAAAAGAAGAAGACATCCACCCTTTCTATTTCTTTAGTTCGTTTTATTTCAAGATTTAGGACGTGTTTGTTTCAATTCCCAGAACATATGAAACCATTTCTAGAAGTAAAAAACCTATTTTCACTCTTTTAGGTGTGTTTCTAGGAAACATATTTTTTGGCATGAAAATATGGGAAGGAAACGTTTTCTATCATATTCTCTTGTTTGGTTCAAAAGTTAAAAATAAGAAAATATTTGAGTTGGAAAACTTTCCATCATTACTTAACTATTATATTTTAACAAATCTCCACATCATCCAATTATTTAAATATTAAAACTCACCTTTCTAAGGTTTTTTAAAGCTCATTTTCTCACTTTTCGGGAGGAATTGGTTTCCACTCAAAAGTGGTGTTTTTCTCACTTTTAAAAAAATATTTCTTAAACATTTTTGCTGAGACAAACAAAGGAAATAGACACCATTAGAAAAAAAAATTTAGCGTTTTTTGGTGGTGCCAAAGGCTTCCCACTCCATACAAACACGTCCTTTTAATGAAGCGACTCTTGAAAACCCCCTCTACGTCATGGAAAATAAGAAAATCCATTTACAGGTTTTAGCTCTAGAATGGATTGGAAATCAATTAAGTAGCCTTAAAATAATTAGCGATTTGGGAATTCTTTTCTCCAAACCAAGCAAACAAACCTTGTCCCATGATGTTTACCAACCAAACAAACAAAAGAAACTAAGGAAATATATTTCATAAACACATGCATTCCCATTTTCAACTTCCCATCCAATCTATATAGATTAAGGTGGAAGTTTATTTCAAACATTGATTTAAGGGTGAACCAAATAAAAATAAACTTTTTCCAAGTAAACCATGGAAACTACTGAAAATTAGCTTTTTGTTTAAAAATTGCTTTCTTCTTAGTTTGGTAAACCAACCAAACAACCCCTTTATCCCTTCTTTTAAAATTGGAAAATCATTTTCTGAATTGCAAAAAATACAAGAACTGTAAATAATAAAATATTGTCGTGTCATCAATCTATTGAATATTTGACTGTGGGCTAAGAAAATGACCACATTGGACAATCCTTTTTCCACGGGTGGGGGTGGGGGATAAATTAGTCAATTAGAACTCAAAATTAGAACTAGAATAATTTGTGGAATAAATTTTTATTGTGTTAGTCAATTGAAACTAGAACTAGGATAAAATTAAAAGTAAAACTGAAATAATGGTAAAAATCTATCCCACTTTTATCAAATTTATATAGAAAAGAAAGAGTTATGGTCTCTCAAATTGTCCTAAGTTTTAAACTAGAACTAGATGGTAAAAAATAGAACTTTCTTATTTGCTTTTTTATTTTTCATATTTTATTTCTCCATCATCTTCAAACAACACCATAAGATTAGATCACATCTCTTCTTACCCTTCTATTTAATGTTATTTTTCATTTTTATTAAATAGTAAAATTGTACAATTAATTTAAATTCAAAAATTATAAAATTCATGTTTATTAAAAATTAATTAGAATTAAGAGATGATGAATGATGTCTAGCAAATCGAAAAAGGAAAAAGGAAAATGTTGTTTTTAATTTGTATTACAATAATAATTCCAAAAATCAAAAGTTAGAAATTATTATAATAATAATATCTTATAGTCTATCCAATAGTTCTTCAAGATTAATTAACACTAAAGTAAATAATTATGATTAATAATAGTAAGTTTTAAAATATATAAACAGTAGTATTATTATCAAAATGCATGACTTATATGCTTATTGATTATTAAAAGTTATCCTTAATTATACTAACAATTGTCCCACTAAAATATCCCATTTTAAAAATTATTCCCAATTATCTCACTAAAATATCCCACTTTAAAAATTATCCCATTTTAAAATTGTTCTACCTCTATAAAAATATTCCAGTTGACTAACATCCTCCTAGGAAATAAGCTGAGAGTTCACCAATACTTTAAGGGATATTTGGTTATTTTGACCAAATTTATACTAGAGAAAGAAAACTGCTATGAATAGACAATTATTGTAAGTTATCACAACTGAAAGTGACATATTTTGACAATTTTTCTTTATGTATCTTTATATACATCTTCTATGTTACAATTATTTCTCGTTTTATTTTCAAGGATGAGTAAGAGATTTTATTCAACTATTAAAATATTTAACAATAATTTCCAGAGTTATGAAATTCATGCTTTTGATAGTTTTGCACAAAAACTCTTTGTAGGTTTGTGAAAGCGTTCCCCCCAACCCTAGAAACCATCTTAAGGATAGGGTATTGATACGAAAACCATCTTTTAATTTCAATTTATACGTAAACCACCTTTAAAGTGGGTTTTTGTTGCAATTAGCCACCTTCCAATCAATTTTTTTTACGAAATATCCAAAATTACTCTTAAAAAGTCACATTCAAGGTACATGACTCATTTTTTTAGTGTTTAAGTCTTGTTAGGATACAGCTTACTTATCTCGAACTTGAATTTTTTAAGCTTATTTTCATTGTAAAGTAAATATTTGATTCGAAGGTAGTTGATTGCAACAAAAACCCGTTTTAAAGATCGATTATGTATAAATTGAAATTGAAAGGTGGTTTCTGTATAATTATTCTATTTTGAAAGTGGTTTCTAAGGAGGGAAAAAATGGTTTAGGTATCTATCTATTACTATCTACTAAAGAAGAAGCCTGGTGCATTCTAAGTTGACACTTGTCACTTTCTAAACAACTCTCTCACTCTCTAAACAACTCTCTCCATTGCATGTGCCACTTGGCAGTTTTCTCTTTTTTAAATTATTTTCTTACATGAAAAATAAAAAAGTTAATCTTAACCGTTGGATTTACTTATCTAAATCCTTTTAATTCTCTAATTCTTTTCTTCATAATCGCCTCATCTTCCTCTCCCACCGCTTCGATTTCCCAAAAGCTTCGTTCCTTCCAAAGCGCCATTTTCACCTGAAAACGCTTCGTCTTCTTCATCTCTCTCTCCCAAAAACCCTTTGCCTCCCAGTCTCCTCTCTCGCTTTACCCCTTGTATCCCTCTTTCATTTTACTCTCAAATTCCACTTTGCTTCATTCTGATACCCCTGACTCAATTCCTGAAAATAGGACACTACAATTCCTTTGATGGTAGTGAGCATAGCAGCAGATGACAGCTGAAAATCTCCGGCTAGAGAAGTAAAAGCATCAACGGCGACGATGAGCATTTCTTTGGGTTCGATTTCAGCTTTTCTTTCATTCTTTGCTCTTTTAATATTTTTCCAAATATCATCTCTCTGTCTCTTTTAATCCCTATGCAAACGAGCCCCATCTCCCTCCTCTCACCGGACTCTTATTCAGCACTGTGTTTGAATTATGTCTTGACTTTGCTTCAAGATTACTACTTTTGGATTTGTTTTGATGGAAATTTAAAATAAAAAAAAGTTTAGTGCAAAATATCATATTTGATTGCTTGTCATTGACTTTAATCTTCGATGCTAGACGATCTATCAGATAGAAATGCCGGTGCTTGATGCTTTAGAATGCCAAATGCGATGGATCAGTCCCTTCTTTTTTATAAATTACTTCGTCACCTTCTTAATCCTCAATCCGCCTCTGTATATCAAAACTCTTAATGATCATGCACTAGAATGCTCAAGTCTTAGTATGATAATCATCAACCTAATGTTCCCTAATTCTCTCAAAATTTTGTCTGATTAGTTTCTAAATTTTTACATTTTGTGAAAATTTCAGAGATCAAAATTCCGGAATTCAACTTTACTAATTGCTGCTCTTCAGCACAAAGGAATACTTTCTGCTTCATTTTTCCTCATCTCGATCCGCCAACGTGGCATCTAAAATTATAAACAAGATGTGAAAAAAATTATTCCTTTTTATTATTTTTCTTTGTTGATGTCTTGGTTCATAAGTTTTGAAATTACTTTTGTGGAGCTTTTATCTTAATAATCGAGAAATTATTTGGGTACCTTTTCATGGTTTCATAGCAAAGAATTTATATTTTTGAGGCAGCCCCAAATTTTTTGCCAGTCAATGCGTTGTGTTATTATAGAAAAACCTTTCATTTTGCTAATAATGTAATAATTTTTTAAATATTTTGAGAATGATAAAGGATTCTTTTGTTCTATATCTAACTTTTTGAAACTATTTCAATGCATGTCCGTTTTCTAGAACCATTCTGACTACCGGTTCAGCTGCAAGTATATTCAACTATCCTTTTCTTTTCTTTACATTAACTATCCTATTCTATTACATTAACTACACTATTTGTAAGCCATTGTACTTTTTGTATTTCTGTCCATAATGGTCTTGATGGATCAAGAAGTAATTTTCTATTTTAATGATTTTTGTAGTGTTTTGAAATCGTTTGTTCGAAATTTTAGGAAATTCTAAGATTTTGGAGGAAAGGATGAGAAATGTGCAGAAAGGGTACGTGCTTTTAATCAAAAATTTTGATCTTTTCCTAATATCTTCGGTATTCATGAGTAACTAAATTTAGAAGAGTAGAAGAGGAATCTAATGGTATAAGTCTAATAATAATCCACAATAAATTTTTGAAGGAAAAATTGAGTTATATTTTTTAATTTATGTTTCTTTCATAATGACTCATTTTTATGATATTTTAAATAGTGTGTATGCTTGCAATTTTAGGATTTGGTTGCAATGGGATAAATCACATATTAAATTGTGAGTTAATTTAAAAGTCCTCATTGTTATCAATGTTTGTTAGCAAGTCCCGTGTTCTATTAAATTAAAGAGAAAATATCAATTTCTTGAATTTGTTTGGCATTAAAGTTTACTTCAATTTCTGTTTTCATTGATGTCTATCCAATAAACTCTCTACTTCAATTTCTATTTTTTGATGTTTATCCAATAAACTCCCTCTCTTCTCCTTCCTCTGAACAAGAAGCTCTGCATCTTCTTCATCCCCTTCTTCACCTTTAGCAGCATGATTTTCATGGCCGACCTTGCCTTACATAATTCTTACATTTGAATTATGCTATGAGTTAGTTCTATACTGCTTTGGATTTGTTTTTATGGGAGTTCATATGGGTTTGATTCAAAGTTTCTTCTTTAGATCAATGTCATTTAGTTTATTGTTTGATATTTGAGATACTTGAATCTGATACTACTTATCTTTGACACTCAGTTTCATGCTATTAGTCCTTTTTTCTACTAGATGTGGATTGTGCTACATTTGAGCTAGGTCATGAATGGATTTATTTGAGAATGTTGAACTAATAGTTTTATGGCACCAATATATAACCATGTTCGTATGAGAACTTGACTGTTATATGGCACCATTATATAACCATGTTTGTATGAGAACGTATGCATTCTGCAATTGCTTTACTGTAAAAAAAGTTTATTTTAAGCACATCTATTGTTGTCATTTGATGGGAAATAAGTGATTACCTCCTTAGTTGCAAGTATACAACCTTTTTTAAGTTATAGTATAAAAGAGTATCGATCCCACGAGGAACGGGAAGTAGGAAGAGTTTTGCTCAAGTTTTGGTTCTCAAATTATGCGCGCGACAATTAGGAGTTTATGTACAAATAAAATGAAAGTGAGAAAATGGTGAATGTGGATGTGGAGAGATAAGAGAGAGTGGATTGTGGATTATGTGCAAAAGAGGAGAAAATAAAGTTGAGAATGTGGTTGTGATTATGTGCAAATAACAACAAAACTAGGTTTGAGATTATATGCACATGGAGGGAATATGAGAGTGAGAGAGAAGTAAAAATCAATGAAATCAAAAATAAAGGAAAATAACAACAAATGAAAAACAAGGATAAGAGGAAAATAAAGAAGGTAAAGTATGGAGGATTAATTAAAGATATGAGGAATCTAGAGTAGATCCACTTAGCTTATCTCAATCTCATGAAAATGAGTTGGATTTGTTAGCTAGTTTCAAACAATCTCTAGGGATCCCACGAATATTAGCTCCACACTTAGAAAAGGGTAATTTCCTAGAGGGTTCTAGCCTCAAGGTGAATTAAAGAAAAGAAAAATCTATTCTAGAAAGTAAATACAAGAATTAATTACATTGCATGAAAGTAAATTGCAAGGAATTAAATTGCATGAAAGTAAATTGCGAGAAAGTAAATTGCATGAAAGTAAATCGATTCTACAAATAAGAAAATAAAGAAGAAATTGAAAAAGAAATAAAATAGAAACCAACAACTCCTGATCTTAATCTAATCCTCCTTTTGGTCCTTGGATTACAAGAAGAAAGGAAATTGAAGGGTGAAACATTTCATTTATTGTGTAACAAAAGTTATAATTTTTGGAAGGTCTTCTCAATGAAGAGTGACCCTCCTCTCCAAATGGAGTTTTTATAAAATATTTCACACTCAAAACACTCAGCCTTCACCCCTATTTATAGCCCAACGGAGTTGATGTGAACCATTGGATCAAACCTAGCCAAAAGGAAGAGAAATCCACCCTTAATTGAATCATTTGCAAACCGATCGGTTGGTCGATCGGTTAGCCAACCGGTTGGTCAACCGATTGGTTCCCAACCGAATTTGTCTTTTCTTGATTTTTCTTCACGAATTTCTCTTGGATCAATTTGGTATCTTGGGCCTTCGTTTGTCTTGATTTGGGCTTCAAATATTGGTAGAAATTGAGAATTTGAGTCATTTGGGCTTTTATTCATTATTTCTTTATTAGCACGCAAAATAAGATAAAAATGATTATTAGTAATATCGTTATTCATATAACATAGGTAATAAGGGTAAAAATGTAATTAAAATGTGATAATCATCATTTCTTCTCTTGATTGGAGGAGTTAATTTGAAGCAATTTATGAGAACATGGGGCCCATAGCAATTCCAATGATTTGAGGGATTGATCTTGAAATGACTTAAGAATTAGGGGCCTAAATCAATTTCATTGATTTAAGGGATTAATTTCAAAATATTAAAGATTTAAGGGACTAATGTTGAAAAAATTTAAATTAGCATAAGATGAGCAGTTTGTGTGATTTTGTTAGTAGGCGTTTAGTTTTTGTAATAAACTAATAGTTATGCACATGATATCTTATGTATTCAGTGACATCAAGCTAAACTGAGTACATGATAAATTTATATATGGTTACTAAGCTTGTGGGAACATGGCTTCTTTGGTAATGAGTTTTATGAGAATTTCATCTTTTAATTATTGTGATTGGAACTCTTAAAATGGTTAACATGTTTTATCTTTAAGAATATGACAAATTTCAAGTCTTTTAATCCATTTAATTTTTCAAGAACATATACAAATATAACTATATATAAAAACATGATTAGTATGACAATTTTTTAACTCTTTATTCCTTGGTGGTTTTGTTCTTTTAATCGGCTTTCTAAGTGACCATTTAGCGAGTTTTGGGCCAATGAATCCCAACCCAATTGGGCTTAGGTCATTAAGCATAGAAATACTCCTCGGGCTTAATTACTCAGTCAACTTAGGCTTAGTAAAATAGAACCACCAATGATTTTAAGAGAAATTTTTCTTCTTTTGTTAAGTTAGTATAATATATATATGTGTATATGTATATATATTCGAACAATATTTGGATCAAGACAACTTGAAAAATTATTTTCAACTCTAAGTTAGGCATGCAAAAATTCCATTACTTTAATTAAAAATCTAAGTTAAAACTTAAGTAAAGTATACTACTTGAAAATCATTTCTTAAGAAATTTATTTGGAGTTATCATAAAAGGTAAACTTGAGTATAGAACTAACTAAGGATTAGAAGACTTAAATTCTATCAAATAGATCAATTATTAATTAACTCTATTAAGTTGGCAAGTGAATTTTTTTTATGAAAAGAGGGAAAAATGACATAAAAAGAAAAAAAATTGGTAAGAAAAAGAGGGAAAAAGGAAAAATGACTAAGATAAAGAGCAAAATGACTAATTCCCACCCCACACCTAAATTTTGCATTGTCCTCAATGCAAATTCTATTATGCACAAAGTAAAACAGATAATAATTGAAGCACTTACATTTGTTCTACTAGCTTCAACAATGATAAAAATTCGCAAATACCTTCAAGATAAGGGGTGAAGCCAAAATTTATTCTTTTTTTTTAAATAAAGAACAACAAGAAACTCTCACAAGAGAGAAGAATAAATTCTTTTTATTATTATGAGATAAAAAATAAAAATGTAGAATAAAAGATAAAACATGAGAAGCTCACATTCTACATTCAATCCTACCATGAGAAGCTCACATTCTACATTCAATCCTACCTTATTGCTGAAAATTCTCCCCCGAAATTTAAAGAATTTCAAGATGATATAATCACTGATGTGCTTAAATTCCAAAAATTTCAGGGTTTTTAGTGATGTTTGCAGCAATGGAAGGTAGGTATTAATGGTTGTATGTTTTTTGAACTTAGATTCGTTATTAACAAAAATTTCATCAAAAATAAAATCTTGTTGTTTTCTATTTTCCAAAAATCTAAGTTCATTGACAAAGGGTTCTTCTAATATTGGCTTCAAGATGCATGCATTCAACATAATTCTCTCGTTCTGAAGGACTTGATTATTAACCTGGTTACCTAACTGTTGTGAATGGATTGCATTTACTTGATCTTGAAAAGTTGAACTTGATCCCGCGTTCCTTGGATTGGTCACGGGTTGACTTGGAAATGATCCTTTCTCTCTCTCACTTATAGCGCTAGCTAGTTGAC
The DNA here is from genome assembly GCA_012295165.1 of Asparagus setaceus. Classification (NCBI taxonomy): domain Eukaryota; kingdom Viridiplantae; phylum Streptophyta; class Magnoliopsida; order Asparagales; family Asparagaceae; genus Asparagus; species Asparagus setaceus. Next base: position 43,529,948 of record CM022707.1, on the reverse strand, counting down.
CAAGCTGGATTTCTAATCTAGCTATGGCTTGAGTGTTGGAGTTGAGAATTTGTCCTGTTGATTGCATAAATGAGTTCATCGTGTTAGATGTTTGAGTCAACAAGTTCGTAGTCTGTGTAGAGGTTTTAATCAAGGCTTCCAAACCTCTTTCCAACACATTAAGACGTTTCTCAACATTTGAAGGAATATGATTTGTAGATTGATGATGAGAAAACTGATTTGGAAATGACTGATTTGATTGTGGAAAATTAGTTTGAGAACTGAAAGAAACTGCGTTGCCCCTAGGGAATTGTTGGTTTGAAGAGGGAGTGAAATTTTGATTTCCTGAGAAATTACCCTGATTCCATGCAAAATTCGGATGATTTCTCCAACCTGGATTATAGGTTGGAGAAAATGGATCATTAATCGGATGTCGGAATGCAAAGATTCATCCGTTCTAGAGATTGAGTATTTCCTAAGAGTGGACATTGCTCAAGCATGGGTCGTAGAAAGACGATTATGACAACCTGAGGCGTAAACTTGATTGATTTGAGCCGGAGCTCGTTCTTTGGTTTCTAAAGTTTCTAACCTGTAGAATTGTAGCCATCTTAGCTTCAGAGGCTATGTTTGACTCTAAGGAAGGACCTCTAGAACTGGATTGGGTAATCGATGAATCACGTTGTTCCCACCGCATAGTTTTCTGATAAATTCTCTAAAAGTCCCAAGCTTCATCGGCATTTTTCTTCATGAAATCCCCTTGACACATTGACTCTAAGGAAGTTTTGAAGAATGATCCTTTCTCTCTCACTTATAGCTAGCTAGTTGACCAAGCCGGATTTCTAATCTAGCTATGGCTTGAGTGTTGGAGTTGAGAATTTGTCCCTGATTGCATAAATGAGTTCATCGTGTTAGATGTTTGAGTCAACAAGTTCAGAGTCCGTGTAGAGGTTTTAATCAAGGCTTCCAAACCTCTTTCCAACACATTAAGACGTTTCTCAACATTTGAAGGAATATGATTTGTAGATTGATGATGAGGAAACTGATTTGGAAATGACTGATTTGATTGTGGAAAATTGGTTTGAGAACTGAAAGAAACTGCGTTGCCCCTAGGGAATTGTTGGTTTGAAGAGGGAGTGAAATTTTGATTTCCTGAGAAATTACCCTGATTCCATGCAAAATTCGGATGATTTCTCCAACCTGATTATAGGTTGGAGAAAATGGATCATTAATCGGATGCTGGAATGCAGCATTCATCTGTTCTAGAGATTGAGTATTTCCTAAGAGTGGACATTGCTCTGAAGCATGGGCTGTAGAAAGACAGTTATGACAACCTGAGGCAGAAACTTGATTGATTTGAGCCGGAGCTCGTTCTTTGGTTTCTAAAGTTTCTAACCTGTGTAGAATTGTAGCCATCTTAGCTTCAGAGGCTATGTTTGACTCTAAGGAAGGACCTCTAGAACTGGATTGGGTAATCGATGAATCACGTTGTTCCCACCGCATAGTTTTCTGATAAATTCTCTAAAAGTCCCAAGCTTCATGGCATTTTTCTTCATGAAATCCCCTTGACACATTGACTCTAAGGAAGTTTTGAAGAATAATCCAATCCTTCATAAATGATTTGGCATAATCGCCATTTTTCAAGACCATGGTGAGGACATTGGATAAGAAGATCTTTAAATTTGTCAAAATACTTCCAAAAGGTTCTCCGACAATTTTAAAATTTTAAATGCTGTTTCTAAGCTTGATTGTTTTGTGGATAGGAAAGAATTTTTCGAAAAACTGCTACAAATTCACCCCAAGTTGAGATGGAATCGTGGGCAAGCTATACAACCATTTTTGGCTTTGTCCTTAAGGGCAAATGGAATAAATCGGAGTTTGATCGCATCTTCGTTAAGTCCCTCATCTTGATCATGAGGCAAACTTCTTCAAATTCGAGATAAAGATGTATCGTCTTGGTTTCGACTCCTAAGAATTTGGGAAGCATGTTTATGAAATGCGGTCAAGTTCAAAATTGGTTCCATTTACCTCGGGAGTTTTATGCAAGAGGGATTGCATTTCTTGTGGGGTAACAAACATCTTGAAGAACAGGTGGGTTGGTATTAGCCATTTCGTTTGGTTCAAGAGATGGATCAAAACGAATTAAACGATTAGTATTATCCCTAACCCAAGTTTGCATACACCAAAATCAATTTTTTTTTATTTGAAAAAGGATAAGAGAAAAAGTTAAGAAGATGATGAGAAAGAAAAAAAAAATAATAATAAGAAAAAACTAACTAAAAATAAATCAAGGCAATCACTTTCCAATCACCCTAACTCTAGGGTTAAGCCTAAACTTGACTTAGACCAGCTCCTAACCAAAAATTCCCTTAGTGAAAAGATCAAAGTTTACTTGGGTAATTAGCCAGGTAAGGATAGTACTAGAGGGAGATCAAAGATCAATTAAGTACCTCTTTCCTTTCGGAGCGCCTTACGCAACCCCTAAACCTTGCCTTAGACACCAATTAATCCAAATAAACTTGGACCGGTTCACTTAAGGATTTCTTATTCCTTAATGAGCTCGAATCCTTAAGGGCCAACGTCTAATCAATTTTAAGAGGCTTGGGTAAGTGTAGTGAGGAATTAGTGATTTTTGGGCTAAGGAAAGGGTGATGAAATCCCTCACCTTATCTTGATTAATGGGTTTTGCCCTTAAGATATTTTCAAGTGTGTGCCAAATCAAGATGCTCAAATCACTTGGTGAATTCCTACTATTATATGAAATGCAACCCTAAGAATTAAAAGCAACTAAAAAGGATGCAAAAACAAAAATCTTTTTATTTTTATTTTATTATGGTCGGAAAAAAAATTTGAAGTTTATTAGGGTAGACAAGGGTAAAAATCTTTTTATTTTTATTTTTATTTATTTTTTTTATCCTAATTGACTCTAATGTATATGAACTATCTAAAGGGTGGAATTGAAAATACTAGATAGAGAAGTTACCCACGCAAAAGCAATGCAAAGCCTCGTTGGAGGCAATTCTTCAATTTTGAATCTTCAACTCTTGATCTTCAAGCTCCAAGTTCCTACACAAAAGAAAACACACAAAATAAGGAACCAAAGTTAATCAAAATCCTACTCATACACCGTTCCCCGGCAATGGCGCCAAAAACTTGATGGGAAATAAGTGATTACCTCCTTAGTTGCAAGTATACAACCTTTTTCAAGTTATAGTATAAAAGATTATCGATCCCACGAGGAACGGGAAGTAGGAAGAGTTTTGCTCAAGTTTTGGTTCTCAAATTATGCGCGCGACAATTAGGAGTTTATGTACAAATAAAATGAAAGTGAGAAAATGGTGAATGTGGATGTGGAGAGATAAGAGAGAGTGGATTGTGGATTATGTGCAAAAGAGGAGAAAATAAAGTTGAGAATGTGGTTGTGATTATGTGCAAATAACAACAAAACTAGGTTTGAGATTATATGCACATGGAGGGAATATGAGAGTGAGAGAGAAGTAAAATCAATGAAATCAAAAATAAAGGAAAATAACAACAAATGAAAAACAAGGATAAGAGGAAAATAAAGAAGGTAAAGTATGGAGGATTAATTAAAGATATGAGGAATCTAGAGTAGATCCACTTAGCTTATCTCAATCTCATGAAAATGAGTTGGATTTGTTAGCTAGTTTCAAACAATCTCTAGGGATCCCACGAATATTAGCTCCACACTTAGAAAAGGGTAATTCCCTAGAGGGTTCTAGCCTCAAGGTGAATTAAAGAAAAGAAAAATCTATTCTAGAAAGTAAATACAAGAATTAATTACATTGCATGAAAGTAAATTGCAAGGAATTAAATTGCATGAAAGTAAATTGCATGAAAGTAAATTGCATGAAAGTAAATCTATTCTACAAACAAGAAAATAAAGAAGAAAATGAAAATAAAATAAAATAGAAACCAACAACTCCTGATCTTAATCTAATCCTCCTTTTGGTCCTTGGATTAGAAGAAGAGAAAGGAAATTGAAGGGTGAAACATTTCATTTATTGTGTAACAAAGTTATAATTTTGGAAGGTCTTCTCAATGAAGAGTGACCTCCTCTCCAAATGGAGTTTTATAAAATATTTCACACTCAAAACACTCACCTTCACCCCTATTTATAGCCCAACGGAGTTGATGTGAACCATTGGATCAAACCTAGCCAAAAGGAAGAGAAATTCACCCTTAATTGAATCATTTACCGTCGATCGGTTGGCCGTCGGTTAATAACCAGTTAATAACCGGTTGGTCAACCGATGGTTCCCAACCGAATTTGTCTTTTCTTGATTTTTCTTCACGAATTTCTCTTGGATCAATTTGGTATCTTGGGCCTTCGTTTGTCTTGATTTGGGCTTCAAATATTGGTAGAAATTGAGAGAATTTGAGTCATTTGGGCTTTTATTCATTATTTCTTTATTAGCACGCAAAATAAGATAAAAATGATTATTAGTAATATCGTTATTCATATAACATAGGTAATAAGGGTAAAAATGTAATTAAAATGTGATAATCATCATTTCTTCTCTTGATTGGAGGGAGTTAATTTGAAGCAATTTATGAGAACATGGGGGCCCATAGCAATTCCAATGATTTGAGGGATTGATCTTGAAATGACTTAAGAATTAGGGGCCTAAATCAATTTCATTGATTTAAGGGATTAATTTCAAAATATTAAAGATTTAAGGGACTAATGTTGAAAAATTTTTAAATTAGCATAAGATGAGCGGTTTGTGTGATTTTGTTAGTAGACGTTTAGTTTTTGTAATAAACTAATAGTTATGCACATGATATCTTATGTATTCAGTGACATCAAGCTAAACCGAGTACATGATAAATTTATATATGGTTACTAAGCTTGTGGGAACATGGCTTCTTTGGTAATGAGTTTTTATGAGAATTTCATCTTTTAATTATTGTGATTGGAACTTTTAAAATGGTTAACATGTTTTATCTTTAAGAATATGACTTTTATTTTATGTGGTTTGGTATGTTAGGTCATGGTATGGTCTCGAGAAATGAATATGATCGATTTATGGTTCTTCTACATTCATTTGTTATTTGCATTGGCATGGGGGAAAAATATTTACTATAGTTGTTCTAAAATATGAATAATCATTCATTTTAGTAATCCGTTCATCCTAAAGCCTAACTACTAAAATAGTAGACGGAAAGTAATATGTTTTGTTGACATTTATAATATTTAATGATTTTGTAGAACCTTCATAGTTACCTGAAAATTTGGATGATTATCTGATCATTATTGGAGTTTTGTTTTTCTCAAGCTTTTCAATGGCCAATGTAAAAGAAATGACTTTCATGTATAAAGCCATATGGTTACTTGATTTGAACTATGAAATAAATAATTGCTAGAAATTTATAGGTTATTTCTGAAAAATTTAGAAATGACGGGCAAAATTGTGCACCTTCAATTATAGTTATCAAATTAACAAGTGTTGATCCATTTCTTTGTAAACTTGTAGGTCCCGTTTGGTAAAGGGTTAAGAGATGAGGGTTAAGGAGAAGGGTTAATTTAATTAGTTAGTCCATTATGGGGGCTAAAAATAATTAAATTCCGTTTGGATTGGACAATTAAGATGAAGGGTTAACCTTTTAGTGTTTGACAATTAGATGGGTTAATTAGGTTAATCATGCTAAAATTTTAAATATGTCAACTTTAACCTTATTAAAGTTCAAAAATTTGTTCTGACTCCCTCTCCGAAATGCAAGTACACAATAAATTAGAGATTGCACATATTCATAATTTATAAATTATATAAAGTGTCTTTGTAAAACTTTCAAAAAGTATATTATAAACTTGCAGCGCAAATTGTTCAAAAATAGCTATATTTATCTCCAACTTGAAGAATGAAACCATAGATGAATAAGTTCCAATTTAGCAAAGAAAAAATAGAAAAATAGCTTTTGTGAGTTGAAATATTAAAAAATTAGTATCCACAACTAAGTGAGAATTGGAATATCAAATTATAAGTAACATCAAAGATTGTTCTCACCGACTTCCTAAAGTCTTTTAAATTACAACTAAAATATTAAAATGTCAAGATAACCATAGCTCTCTCCAACTTTTATGGACCACACAATCTAAAGTTTAAAATTTAAAAGCACCAACACTCTCCCTTTTTCGGTTGTCCCGTATTCTTTTTTTCCATAAAAAATGCTGTTTACCATTGCAATTAGATGTGACTTTCTCATGGCCCTACCTAATTTTTTTCGAAAATGTCGTAGCCTACCCTCATGACGAGAGATAGGTTACACCACCTCAACAGGAGGTTTTGTAAACCCCTCAAAAGGATTGGTTTTGAAGGGTCAAGGGGTCTCAACTGCTTATTAAGAATAAACAAACCTTTTATCAATAAATTAGTGTTTGGCGGGTTAATGAAGGGTTAAACCCCTTTAAGCCCTCCGTTAACCCTTTGCCAAACACAACCGTAGATATTACAGGGCTCCACAAATTACGATACTTCTTTGAAGAAGGGTTTCAGATGCTCTTCCTAATATATAAAAGCTTGGAAGTAAAGCTTAGTGCACTCAATTGCGTATATGTTTTGTGAATCATACAATTTGCTTGATCGTAATGAGGAGCCATATTTTTACTTTTGTTTTGTTTGGAAATTCATGGAAGTTGGTGTATTATGTTGGTGTATTATATTTGTTATGCAGGGACTATATGTTAATTATTATATTATATTGAAATACTAGATTATATGTTGACTTTTATATTGCTAAATTATGAAATTTTGAATCTCTTCTTTACGATAACTACATAAATAGATGGTATCCAAGATCACCAAATATACATGACATGAAGAATTGTTTAAGATCTTATAGATAATATCCTAGGTCTAATTGCTCATGATTTTATTATAGCTGATAGTTTGAATAATGGTAGATTATGAGCTTATGTTACTCAATTGACAAAATATATTATGTGTTAAATTTGTTTGTTCTTAGTTATATACGGTTAAATTAGCAAGTATGTAGCTAATAAAATATAATCTTATAGCACAAGTATAGCACTAACTAAAAATATTAATCTTATACGAGAGACCTGCTAATGATTCTTTTATTATTTAAAATTGATTTGTTCCACTAAACAAAAATTTCTTTTGAATGCCCATAGTATCTTCTTAATTATGTAGGAGTATATGTTTTCCAACTGAACATTAATAACTGAAACATATGTGAGTCTTGGGTAAAATCTGTTTTCTTTTCCTCAATGTATAATGGATATCTCTTAAATTCTAAATTATTTTGCTTATGTTGAAAGTTTTAAACAATTGTGATTTTTTTGAAACATGAAATTTTGTTCTATTTTGATAATTTTACCAACTTAACAACTCCGCATTGCACGGATCTTGAACTAGTAGTTATCCTCCTTTATATAGTAAAGAGAAATTGGTAAACTATCCCTAGATGCACCATAAAATGCCAAGTGTACAAAAACGTGCCAAGTGTTAAATCCCTAATAAAAAATATCATATATCCCTCTATTCTATTAGAAAGTGACATGTGTACAACTAATTCCATCTTTCAAGAATTTTTATCAAATTAAAACTATTCATGTTCATAATTAGAAAATTTTACCCATAAAAATTAGAAAACTCTAATAATCAAATCTTTGTTAATTCTAATCAAGTCATAACAATTTATAATTAAAAATTTTAAAATTATCATAGAGCCCTTCTTAATTTTTAAAGAGGGAATTCAATAAACCACTCATATCTTTGCAGATTTAGCACTAAACCCCAAAATATTTAAAACCCACAGAAAACCCCCAAAATATTTAATTGTTTTGCACTTAACCTCCATAAATAGGGTTATCTTATATTTTTTGACAAAATTAACCCTCAAAACCATTATATACCCCTCAAATCATTTGTATTTGCATGTTAACCCATAAAATAATAAATAATTATTAAAAATATAAAAATTACAAATAGCTTCCTAAAAATCTAAAATCACAAACAATAATGTAGAAAATTTTGAAGGATACAAACAATTTCCTTTGAATTGCTAAAATTATAGAAAATTCCGAACAAATTAGGATATCACAAACAAACCCTTGCAAATTTAAAAATTATATATAACTCCTAGAAAATCTGAAATTAAAAACAAAACACCTAAATATGCAAATATTGCAAAAGACCCTAAAAATTCTAAAATTATACATGACCCTCAAAAATTTATATATTACAAAGAACTCCTAGAAAAAAATAAAAACTACAAACACCTCTGAAAACTCTAAAATTACAAACGACTCCCCAAAAATTGAAAAGTCAAACTAACACCAAAAATATGAGAATCATAAAAATCCATAAAATAACAAATGACAAATAGCATAATAAAAATCTGAAATTATAAATAGCCGCCTAAAAATAAATAACTTGCAAATAGACCATTTAAATCAAAAAATACAAAGAACCCAAAAACCTAAAATTTTAAAAGTTACAAGCAACCCCCAAAAATCTAAATGTACAAACACACCCCTTTAAAATTTAAAAATTATAAACAACCACTTAAAAAATCTAAATATTACAAACAAACCTCTCAAATTTTTTTAAAAATTATGAACATCCATTATTAGGAGTTTCTGTTATAAGTTATTGGGGTTAAGTGACAAAGCATAAAACTTATTGGAATTTCCTCCAAACTGTATTGGGAGGGGGGGGAGGGGGGTATTTTGGTCATCTAACTATACATAAACTAATGATGTTAATTTTGAGGGTTTTTGCCAAAAGATATTAGGACTAATTTATGTAGGATCGTTGATCTGATCACACTTAAACACTAGAGGGGGGGTGAATAGTGTTTTATAAAATTTTATGCAAAGTAGATAATAAATTGCAAATATGATAGCACAAACACGAAATTTCACAATCACAAACACGAGATTTATCTTGGTTCCACCTCCCGTGTACATCCAAATTCCCAAGCAAATCCCGCTGAGAGTTTCCACTATGATTTTGAAATACCCTTACAAAATCAAAGACAAACGACCAATTTGCAAGACCATGCAAATTGCAACAATCTCAAACACGAGATCCACAATTCTCACACGAGAATTCCTTTTGAAGAAGCAAAGTACAAAGTCCTAGAAGCCTTGAAGTGTTGGTGATGTGCGTGATGGCTTAAGAACTTTTCAATTGCAAAAATAATGTTTAACTCTTTTGAATCTTGCAATTGTATCAAAGAATAGTTTTTCACTTGTGAACTTTTTGAACTCTCTTTTAATCTCAAAATTCAAGATCAATTCAAATGAATGTTATCTATCTTTTTCGATGTTTTGTCTATATATATCCCTTGATTAGACACAAGTTAAAACCTATAAAACGGATATAAACAGTCAAAACATTCAAACATTCAAATTCTGAAACGTCAGAAAACTGACTTCTATAGTCGACTATTATATCAGATTAGTCGACTAATGCGTATTACAGTTACGTATAAGCGCTTTAAGCATTAGTAGTCGACTACTATATATGAATTAGTCGACTATTAATGGCATTAGTCGACTAACTGTAATGACAGAAAGTCTGGGTGTATGTTTTAAATCTGAGTAGTCGACTACTATATATGAATTAGTCGACTAATCTGTAAACTCACAGTTTCTGGAAAATTGTTTAAGTTATCATTAGTCGACTATTAATGGCATTAGTCGACTAATCTGTAAATTTACAGAAACTTGTATATTTATTAAATTAAGTAATTAGTCGACTATAGTTTGAATTGGTCGACTACTATTGACTGAAAAGTTATAAATGAAGTGTTTTAAACTTTAAAAACTCTAATGGTTAATATAGGGATTTCTATAATTAACCAACACACTAAGCATGTGTTAGTGTGTTCTAAAAGTGTGTGTGTGTGTGTGATCAAGGCTTGTACAATTTGTTCTAAGTAAAGAAGAGAAAAATTACATTTATTTTGATCTTGCTTCTCATCTTCAATACTTCATTATGCCTTGAACTCATTTTGTACTTGTCCAAATTTGATATAATATCTGCATCAACAAGTTATAAAACACACAAAACACATATATATATAACATATGTTGTTATCATCAAAATATTAATTTGAGAATATGAAAATCAACATTCTCCCCTTTTGATGATAACAATATAGAATTAAATTTTAAAATTACTCCCCGCATATTAGCATCCTCGTATATAAAATAAATTTTAAAATTACTCCCCGCATATTAGCCCCATATTAGCATCCTGTATATAAAATTACTCCCCCTGCATATTACTCCCCCTTTGTTATCATGAAAAAGAAGGAAACATATAAGAGATGCAATTAAGGATTTCATCAGTATAAGCTAAAACTTCAAAAAGATCCTCCAGATTATGAACATAGTCCAAGACGTCACCCATCCAAATAGGTAAGCAAAGACTTGCCATGAAAATCGAACTCGATAACATCCAATGCCATAATCTGGTTAATTACAAGCAAGTCTTACTAACATACTTAAACATGTCAATTAATAGTCATACTGAAAACATGTAAATAAAACACACCACACACTATTACAAAGGTTTGTTATAGAATTAAAACACACAAACTAACTAAACTTAAAAACAACTATTCTTAATCAAGACTCTGGTGGTGGAGGAGGTTGATATCCCTGAAAGTAGGAGTCAAGCTTTGTATCGAAGGCTTCTAACATGCGCATCATGTCACGTTGGTTGTTCATGATTGCGATGTTCTGATCAAAAATCAAATTTTGACTGGTTTCCAAGTTTAGAATCCTAGCTGATAATGTGTTGTACTGTGCATCTGAAAAGCAGGATGGTTCAGTTTGCACAGGTGGTGGATTATTACTTGAAGAGGGTTCATCTTGTTGTGGTTGAGGTTCATTGTGCTGTTCTTCTTGAGGTTCTTGGTGTTGTTGTGGAAGTTCAAAGTTAGGAATTTTCATCCTAGTTAGGGTATTGGAATCAAAGAATTCAACTGATCGAAGGATTGATGTTTCAGAATCAAGATCCACACGAAAGGCTTCGAAAATAGTAGTCAAGAAAGCGCCAAAAGGCAGAAATCCTCTATAAGGAATTTTGAAGAGATTATCGAAATAAACTTCAGCCCAATTAACTTGAATATTAGCCATGATTGCATATAGGGCTTTAGCTAATTCTAAAGATATGAAGTGAAAACTTCCAGATTTTGGATATAAATTATAGGCTAAGATTCGAGCAATAAAACGAGGAAATGGTCGAAGTTTTTGAGAATGATTTATAATTCCTCCTTGACCAGGTAAGTAAATTAGATGTTGAAGGATATGTTCATCATCCATAGAAACATCTTCAAGACTAATTCCGGTAGAAGGAATGTTTAATATTTGTCCTAAAAGTTCAGGAGAAAAGGAAATTTCTTTTCCTTTAACCAAACTATTTATCACACGTTTGTCATTATCAAGCTTTTTATGTGAAAGATTAGTATAGAAAAGCTTAATAAGTAGTGGATAATAGGGTTTTCGATTTTCGGAGGAATAGAGTTCGTCTAATCCAACATTTGCAAAATACCCTCTCAAATTATGACTTGAAAAGTCTTCATATTTAATAAAACGACCAGGAAGTATATCATAAGATTGCATTTCTTTAAAAGAATCCAGAAGACTAGGATCTTTTAAGTAAATTGTGTAATCTTCTACTGGTTGAGAAGGTTCTGAGCGAGAACGCTTTGACCTAGACATAATTGAATTGAAGAAGAGGTTGGAAGACTTACCAAGAAATGGAATTGATCAAAAAACACGAAGAAGTGGCTGTCGGGTTAGATTAGTCGACTAAATGCCCTAGTAGTCGACTAATGATGCCTGGAACTTGAAAAATTGAAGAAAAATTGAGGAATTTGAAGGAGGAAATGGAGTTTGATGATGCCCTAAGTTGAGATTTCGGTTTTTGGAAGAGTGGGAGCGGGAGTGAAATGGGTAAGAATGAGTGGGAGTAGTTTTGTTAGGATTAGAATCAAATGTAGGGTTTGGATTAAAAGTAAAAATTAAATGAAAGGTTGAGATTTAATACATAAGTAAATAAATGTAGGGCTAGGATTAAATATGGTTGGATGTATGGTTGAGATCAATAGTAACTTAAGTTAGTGGATAGTGGATTCGGGTTGAACAAGATCCAATAACTATAGTTTCAGAAAATAGTTGAGTAGTCGACTAATATAGGTTGTAGTCGACTAATCTTCATGCAAACAGATTTTATTTTTCTCTTTGATCCTAGTAGTCGACTAATCTTACTATATAGTCGACTAATATGATATTTACATTATATGTATAGTTGTGCATGTAGTCGACTAATGAAAATATAGTCGACTAATTAATAGTATATATGAAATGTACTTAATCTTAAATTTAACTTAGATCGTAATTGAACATATACCTAATTCTCTTCTTAAATTAATATAAATTTCTTCTTTTAATGGTTTTGTTAAAATATCGCTATTTGATTATTAGTAGATATGAATTCTAATGTAATATCACCCTTAAGAACATGATCACGTAGAAAATGATGTCTAATATCAATATGTTTTGTGCGTGAATGTTGAATAGGATTTTTAGATAAATTAATTGCACTAGAATTATCACACATTATAGATGATGTGGGACAAATAATACCATAATCGGATAAAGTTTGTTTCATCCATAAGACTTGTGCACATGCTAAACTAGCGACAATATATTACCTTGGTTGTAGATAATGATCTTGAATTTTGTTTTTACTAAACCAAGAAACAAGTGAATGTCCTAAGAAATGACAAGTACCACTTGTACTTTTCCTATCGATTTACATCCAAAGAAAATCAAGATCACTAAAAGTTAATAAATCAAATGTACTATTCTTTGGATAAAATAAACCAAAATCAAGTACCTTTAAGATATCTAAAAATTCTTTTAACAGACTTTAAGATGTGATTCTTTAGGATTAGATTGAAATCTAGCACATAAGCATACACTAAACATAATATCGGTCTACTAGCGGTAATGTAAAGAAGTGATCGATCATACCTCATATAGCTTTTGATCAACATTCTTACCATTATCATCCTTGTCAAGAGATGTTGTAGTGCTCATTGGTGTACTTTTACTTGTTGTATTGTCCATTCCAAAACGTTTAAGTAATTCTTTGGCGTATTTGCTTTGATTGATGAATATTCCTTCCTTTAATTGTTTAATATGAAGTCCAAGAAAGAAATTAAGTTCACCCATGTGACTCATTTCAAATTCATCCTGCATAATCTTAGCAAATTCTTGACAAAGATTATTGTTAGTAGAACCAAATATAATGTCATCTACATAAATTTGTATTAATAAAATATCTTTATTTATTTTCTTAATAAATAATGTAGAATCAACTTTTCCAATTTCAAAACCAGAAGTTAAAAGAAAATTTTTTAATCTATCATACCAAGCACGAGGTGCTTGTTTAAGACCATATAAAGCCTTTTTAAGTTTATAAACATGATTTGGAAACTTTTCATGTTCAAATCCAGGAGGTTGTTCTACAAAAACTTCTTCTTTTATAAAACCATTTAAAAATGCACTTTTAACATCCATTTGAAATAGTTTAAAATTCATATAACATGCAAATGCAAGTAATATTCTAATAGATTCTAAACGTTACTCTTGGAGCATAAGTTTCATCATAATCAATACCTTCTTCTTGATTATATCCTTGTGCAACTAATCTGGCTTTATTTCTTATAACTTGTCCAGATTCATCTAGTTTATTTCTAAAAACCCATTTTGTTCCTATAATAGATTTATCTTGTGGTCTAGGTACAAGATCCCAAACATCATTTCTTATAAATTGATTTAACTCGTCTTGCATAGCATCTATCCAAAAATTATCAAGTAAAGCTTCTTTTACATTTTTAGGTTCTATTTCAGAAACAAATGCAACATGAACAATTAAATTAAAATGAGATCTAGTAGTAACTTTATCGAAATATTTCCAATAATTAAATCATGTGGATGATTTTTAACTTCTACAAAATCCTTTGGTAAATCATTTTGTAAATCATTATTCTTTGAAACATCTATCATTGGAGTATCATGAGAATTATTATTTAAATCATCATCATCATTTATAATAGTAGATGATTTTGAAAACTTTCATCAAATGATACATGCATAGATTCTCCTATACTTAATGTTCTTTTATTATAAATTCTATAAGCTTTACTATGATCGAATATCCAACAAAAATACCTTCATCGATTTAGAATCAAATTTATCCAAATTATCTTTTGTATTTAATATAAAACATTTACAACCAAAAGCTTTAAAATAAGAAACTTTAGGAATTTTATTATAAAATAATTCATAAGGAGTTTTCTTTAAAATAGGTCTTAATAAAACTCTATTTAAAACATAGCATCTTTGTAGATCAATACCTTAAAAATATTTAGGTAAATTACTATCACATAACATGGTTCTAGCACATTCTTGTAAAGTTCTATTCTTTCTTTCTACAACTCCATTTTGTGGAGTGCTCTAGGAAAAGAAAAAGTATGAAAAATACCATTTTGTCACAAAAATTTGCAAAAGTTCATTTTCAAACTCTCCTCCATGATCACTCATTATAGTAATAATAGAAAGAGATTTTTGATTTTGTATTTTCTTACAAAAATAGAAAATTCATTAAAAGCATCATTTTGTGTTTAAGAAACATTACCCATGTAAACCTTGAATAATCATCAACAATTACTAATACATATTTACTTCCATTTAGTGAAGCTACTCTTGAAGGACCAAAAGATCTATATGAATTAATTCTAGTGGTCTATTTGTAGAAATAATATTTTTAGATTTAAAAGAAGATTTATGCATTTTTCCTTTTGACATGCATCACAAAAATTATCTTTATATGAAATCTTAGGTAGACCATTTACAGAATTGTTTTTATAAATTTTAGAGATATGTTTAAAATTTACATGACCAAAACGTTTATGCCATAATATAGAATCATTAGATGATGCAATAAGACAATGTTCATTTGAAACATTTTCTAAAGATAAAACATATATATTATTTTTCCTATGACCTTTGAATAATATAGTTATCAAATCAACATCATAAATTAAGCAATATTCTTTTTCAAATACTATTTTAAAACCTTTATCACAAAGTTGACTTATACTAAGTAAATTATGCTTAAGACCATCAACTAATAAAACATTATTAATAATAGGTTTAGTAACATTACCAACTGTTCCAATACCTATTACCTTTCCTTTATTATTATCTCCAAATGTAACTGCATCGCCATCCTTGTTTTGAACGGAGGATAATAAATGAATGTTTCCAGTCATATGTTTTGAACAACCACTATCTAGAATCCACTTATCTTTCTTTGGTACCTGAAATAATAAACATTTATAATCTTGGTACCCATTTTATGTTGGGTCCATAAAATTAGTCTTTTGGAAACCAAACCCATGAAGAGTTTGATTTTCCTATATAATTAGATGATAAACAAATGTCTTTAATAAAATTAGAAATATAAGACTTTTTCTTATTATAACTTAACACTTTAGGAACCCAAACAGATAAGTATTTTGATTTTCTTTTATTTAAAACATTATCATTAACATTTTGTTCATATATTTTTGAAGATGATCTTACAAAAATAGTTTTCTTATGAATATCTTTTGAAAACCCAAACCTTTTGTCTTTTGAGTTTCTTTTGATATGAAAGTAAAGTTTTAAATCTTCTTTACCTTTATTAAATTTACTAACATTTAAGCATATATCATCATATTTTGACTTAATTGAAGAAATATCTTTATCCAAAATATTAATGCGAATCTTTAAATCATTGCATTCTGATTTTAGATATATATTTTCATTTGTCAAAACATGATTTTCTTTAAGCAAAGATTCATTTTTCTCTTTTAACATTATTTCTTGTGAAAGAGATTTAGTAGAACCTATATCGAAATTTCATCTAATAATCTTTTATTTTCACCTTTAAGAAAATTATGAGAAATTTTAATCTAATAAAATTTCATATAATTCATTAAAAGCTTCTAAAAGTTCTTCATTATCATTTACCTCATCTTGTGCCATGAAACACATATGTGCAACTTCATTTTCTTAGGTTCTTCATCGGATGAAGAATCATCACTATCATCCCAAGTTGTCGCCATAGCTTTCCTTTTCTTATTAATTTGAGTATTGTTGAAGAAATTCGAGTTTTGCTTTTTCTTCAATAATGGACAATCTTTCTTCATATGCCTGCTTTATTACACTTGAAACAAACAGTGAGTTATTTGAATTTGTAAATTTGGATTTAAACTTACCTTGTTTTATGAATTTTAAATTTCCTTGCAAACATGCTCATCTCTTCATTTTCATTATCCGAATCTTCTTTATCGATGTGATGTTGAATGCAAGAACTTTCTTGTTTTTCATTTCATCTTCATTCTTTCTATCTTCGATTTGAACTTAGTATGCCATTAAATTTCCAATTAAATTCTCCACGCAGTGTTGATAAATCATTTGCTTCTTCTATTCTTTGTAATTTTCTTTTCCCATTTTGGAGTAAGTGATCGAAGAATTTTTCGGACCATTTCCACTTGTGTATAGGTTTTTCCAAGTCCAATTAGAGTATTAGTGATATCTGTAAATCTTGTGAACATTTCTCCAATTGTCTCATTTTCTTTCATCCGGAACAATTCAAACCTGTGAACAAGAACAGAAATTTTAGATTCTTTAACTTTATTTGTACCTTCATGTGTTACCTCAAGTGTATGCCAAATATCATATGCAGATTTCGCTGTTGACACTCGGTTGAACTCATTTCGATCAAGTGCACAAAATAAAGCATTCATTGCTTTGGAGTCCAAATTTGCATTGTTCCTTTGTGCTGTAGTCCATTCTGAAAACGGAGTAGTTGGCTTCTCATATCTTGTCTCTACAATGTTCCAAAGTTCGTATCCAATTGATTGAAGATAGATTTTCATTCTGCACTTCCAATAGTTGTAGTTGAGTCCATCAAACATTGGTGGACGATTTGTTGAATGGCCTTCTTTGAATTGTGAAGTGTGATCTGAAGTTGATGCCATCTTTAACCTTTCTCTGATACCAAATGTAGGATCGTTGATCTGATCACACTTAAACACTAGAGGGGGGGTGAATAGTGTTTTATAAAATTTTATGCAAAGTAGATAATAAATTGCAAATATGATAGCACAAACACAGAAATTTCACAATCACAAACACGAGATTTATCTTGGTTCCACCTCCTGTGTACATCCATCCCAAGCAAATCCCGCTTGAGAGTTTCCACTATGATTTTGAAATACCCTTACAAAATCAAAGACAAACCTGACCAATTTGCAAGACCATGCAAATTGCAACAATCTCAAACCTGAGATCCACAATTCTCACACCTGAGAATTCCTTTTTGAAGAAGCAAAGTACAAAGTCCTAGAAGCCTTGAAGTGTTGGTGATGTGCAGCAGTGGCTTAAGAACTTTTCAATTGCAAAAATAATGTTTAACTCTTTTGAATCTTGCAATTGTATCAAAGAATAGTTTTTCACTTGTGAACTTTTTGAACTCTCTTTTTAATCTCAAAATTCAAGATCAATTCATATGAATGTTATCTATCTTTTTCTGATGTTTTTGTCTATATATATCCCTTGATTAGACACAAGTTAAAACCTATAAAACGGATATAAACAGTCAAAACATTCAAACATTCAAATTACGGCGTCGAGCCGACTTCTATAGTCGACTATTATATCGATTAGTCGACTAATGCGTATTTACAGATTACGTATAGCAGTTTAAGCATTTGTAGTCGACTACTATATATGAATTAGTCGACTATTATATCGATTAGTCGACTAACTGTAATGACGAAAGTCCGGGTGTATGTTTTAAATCAGTAGTCGACTACTATATATGAATTAGTCGACTAATCGTAAACTCACGCTTCGAAAATTGTTTGTTATCATTAGTCGACTATTAATGGCATTAGTCGACTAACTGTAAATTTACGTAAACTTGTATATTTATTAAATTAAGTAATTAGTCGACTATAGTTTGAATTGGTCGACTACTATTGACCTAAAAAGTTATAAATGAAGTGTTTTAAACTTTAAAAACTCTAATGGTTAATATAGGGATTTCTATAATTAACCAACACACTAAGCATGTGTTAGTGTGTTCTAAAAGTGTGTGTGTGTGTGTGATCAAGGCTTGTACAATTTGTTCTAAGTAAAGAAGAGAAAAATTACATTTATTTTGATCTTGCTTCTCATCTTCAATACTTCATTATGCCTTGAACTCATTTTGTACTTGTCCAAATTTGATATAATATCTGCATCAACAAGTTATAAAACACACAAAAACACATATATATATATAACATATGTTGTTATCATCAAAATATTAATTTGAGAATATGAAAATCAACAAGAGTTTCAAAGATATTGAGATTTAGTTCCAAATACCAAAACCGATTTGGGATTTACTAAATTTTTTCATATTTTAGTTTTGAATTTTTCTATACATAAGCTCCAAATTGTATGCATTTTTAAATTTACCACGTCATGATAATTGTAAATTTTCTTCCAAATTATTTTAATTCCTAAAATTTATCCCTCATTTAACTTTAGTAAAATAAAAATAAAAATAAAAATTCCACCCGTGCGAGCACGGGCTTAATACTTGTATTATTTTAAGGTGATATGTTCGCATTTTGAAACTTACCCTTGAGCAAAAGAGAAGCACAACAAGAGGGGCACAAACTTTCTCATTCCTTTTTACCCCCCAAAAGGAAGGCATGATGCTCGACTAGGGAGAAACCGAGGATTAAGTGGGCTAGGCCCTCATCAGATATTACTCATATAATTATTACAAGCCTGTTATGAGCAGTTATGGGCTACAAACAGGCCAAATTGATTATGTGAACTTTTATTTCCTATGTCAATGTCAATTTAAGGCAAAACTGTATGCTCTATAGGCTAATGCACCAATTCTGAGATAAGTAATATGTGTGCCTGTATTAATCTTTATGGGGTCAATTTCACAACCCCCACCCGCCTTTCAAAAAAAAAGGGGACCGTTTTTTACATAACTCCCCACTAAACTATCGGTGGCAAATCCAGAATTTCTAGACAGTGGTGTCACCACATAATTAATGATTAAAAAATTTATAAATTAAATTATTTTATACTTAAAAATATTCATGATTTTATAGTCAATGTGAACACTATGAATCTTTTTGGCCAATTCATAAGGTAATAAGTGGTGTAAAATGCAAAAAAACTTCATACGGATAGAATAGTTTGACAACTTACCATTGTTTTAAATGGGTAATAAGTAGGGTATAAATTATAAAATTATGGATCTTACCAAATAGTTAATAACTTACCATGGTTGAGGCTTGAAATGGTAAGTTGTCAACTATATGCTTAAAGTTTGAAATGGTAAGTTTTGACTACATGTTTGAGGTATGAAATGGTACAAATACATGAATGTTAATAAGTGGTATAAAATCTATTTCTGCCATTAAAGTTAATATTATATCCCCACTTATTACCTAAAAATACTTCATAGCTACGAGTTATCCTTGGAGAAAGTGGTGCCACATGACCACTTCCTCCTATGTAGATCCGCCAATGTAAACTATGTTTGTCTCATATACCCCCTAAACTCTGTGCGTCTCATGAGATAGATTAAAGTTTAGAGGTTACGCGAGATCAACAAAATTCAAGAGGGTTATGTGAGAAACCCCAAAAGTCCAAAGGGTTATAGGAAGACTAACCCATGTTTATGTGTATTAATAAGATTTTATTAGTTTGAAGCTTACATGATCACAAATTCAGTTTGTACGTATTAATTATGAATGTGTCTACAGATTTATTGTGGACTCATATGTTAATTCATTATCCAACAGTAATATGTCATAATATTACAAAGGAAATAATGTATATGAGGTGGCGACTCATTTTGTTAAATGAGCTACCAAGAGATAGCTACGTGTGGTACCACCTCATACATAAAAAGTGTGACCTCACCATTCTATCTTGCAGAACTCATTTAAGAAACGGTACCACCTTATATCCATCATTCTCTATTACAAAATACATTTTTGATAGTAATATATATCCACAGTGTGTTTCTATCCATGAACCTTCTTATGTAATGAACCTGAAATTTAAACAGATTGATGTACAGCTAACTATACGGACAGAAAATTCACCGGAAAAAACTATAATCTCAGAAAATAAAGATAATTCGTACCTAACATGTGAACCCATGCATAATTCGTACCTAACATGTGAACCCATGCATTCTTATATAGGAACAGTTACTCACATGTGCCAGTTGTTCCGTCAATTGACATGCTTAAATGAGAATTTAAATAACAAAATGCTAAAAAGAATTTACACATAACCATCAGAATTGAGAGGACAATATTGTATCTAGCTCCATTTTGTTGGGGGAGAAATTGGGCCTAATCTAGAGTTGATAGGTTTTAAACAGAAGCTAGGAATCAATTTTAACCCAAAAGCTATAGCTATTAGGTATTGACCCAAACTCCTATTTAAACTCATCAATTTTTCTTATCTTATCCGATGTGGGACTATACTCACATATTAATCACCTCAACAACCCCCCCTTAATTTGTGAGTATAGTTCAATTCAACTATAATTCAATCTTCCACGGGATTTACTAACTTCTGCACCACTTTACTCGTGGGCTAACCAATTCACCAACTCTTGCACCACTTCACTCGTGGGCTAACTAGACCATGCATTCAGCACATGACTATCAAAAATCTGCAAGATCTTCCACCACTTCACTCATGTTGGCTAACCAGACTATATTACTCCTACGGGTATCCGTGGGTTCCCCCCCACCTTCGGGCTTCACATCGGACTTTTAACTTTTTTTTCTTTTTTTTAAACTACTTGGACCATGACCTTAGCTCTGATACCATTTGTTAGAGGAGAAATCGGGCCTAATCTAGAGTTGATGGGTCTTAAACAGAAGCTAGGAATCAATTTTAACCCAAAAGCTATAGCTATTAGGTATTGACCCAAACTCTTATTTAAACTCATCACTCTTTCTTATCTTATCCGATGTGAGACTATACTCACATATTAATCACCTCAACACATTTACATTTTTATATCAGATTGTGTATTAAACTCTAGTGTCTAGAATCAGAGTTCTCAGGGGTATTATCGTCACAGTCTGGGCTTTTCTATACTAACAGTGAGTAATTATTTGCATTTGCACATGCTATATTATCATCCTTGCTCTTATTTATCGGTAAATTACATTTAAATATCATGTTAATTAATGAATGTTGTACATAAATACCCTCAATTGTAAATGGTTCCACTTAAATATCCTAGAGTTTCTAATGTTGCACTTTAATACCATTGATTATGCAAACGTGAGTATTTTTCCCCTAGGAAATTCATGCGATACTCACATGCTATTTTTAACATATTAACCCTTAATTTTTGTTAAATCTATTGAAATTCTATTTTAAGATAGAATTAGGTAGCTAGGTTTAAAATAGGATTTAAAAAAAAGTAAAGATAAGGCAAGATGACCTACATATGTTAAAATAAACTAAGATAAAATACATTGAAAGGCGACTAAAGTGAGAACTTTATCAATCACGTCAAAAACCCCTCCAACGTTCAAGCTAGGCATTTACATGTGAGGAGTATACAACTAAAGACTTGTGAGTAAAGAGCATGTTCAATTCTCGTAACTTTCTCTCTCAAACTTTTAGCTTAATTGAAAATGGCTTGTTTGTTACTCTTTAGAGATTGTGTTTGTATTTGACACGTAAGTGTGTGCACATATATTCATCGAGTACGATGTGAAAGGGAATTGAAGGTGTGAAAGTGAGAGCGTGGCAAGTGAGACATAATGTTTCTTTGACAAATTGGAAGTAACTTTTTTTAAAGCAATTAACTTCCATCTTCACAATAGCAATGCAAGTGAGATATAATGTTTGCTTTGCATAATAAATTATTGTTGAAAGTGCAATATAAAGATGATGTGCTAAAATATAATTTATCAATAAATATAAAAGTAATTTAATTAAGTGGTTCCCATTTTTTTCACCTTCATGTGATTTTACCCTTTTTTTTAGGAGAAGTCAAAATTGCAGTAAATCCTATGTGACAAGTTTCTTGTATTTCATTTTTATAATCACTTACATGCAAACAACATCTAAAGTATTAAAAACTAGTCATTATCTCACTTTCATGTTGATAACTATCCCCTCCACTTCGTTAATCAAATTAGAACAAAAAAAAAAAAAAACTAAAACTAAAACTAAATCAAGAAGAAATAAAAACATGCATCACAAGTAATTTTATAAAATAATGCTAACTACACAACTACATCTAGCAGTGAGCAAAGTTCGATGCAAACAGATTAAACCGATTACACCGACTGAATTTTGGCGGTTTGGTTTGGTTCTAGGAAAAACTTCAGTTCTGTTCGGTTTTGAAATATTTGACACCAAGATAACCGAACCGACCACTCTCAACATAATTGCCTAAAACTTATGTTTGTTCAAGGTTAATAGATAATTGGGATAATTTATCTAAAATTTTTATATATCTTAATTGATAAATGTTTGATTTTACTTTGTAAAGTCGTTGATTTGATGAGTTTTCTTTTTGATCTGGAATATGAGATGAGTGAAAGATTTGAAGGAGTAATAATCTTATCTTTTATCTAAAATTCTTTAACTTTACATGTATAAGCGTAAACAAAATAAATCAAACCGAACCGCACCGAACCGATTTGACACGGTTCAGTTCGGTTTTGAATCTAGCTTGGTTCAGTTTGATAAAAAATAGTCAAAACTGACCGAACAGATTGTTTGCTCACCCTAACTTGGGTAGAAGGGCCGGGCTCAGTTCGTGCCCTCGGACTACTGGGCCAAGCCTACACGGGCCGGGCCTACTCGATCCGGGTTTGGGGCCGGTCCCGGCCGTCCCACACACTGAGTGCCGGTAGGTCGACCCGACCTGATCTGTGGGTCATGGGTCGGCCTATGAGTTTTTCGTCCAACTTTTTTTTCTTTTTTTTTTTTACTTATTTAATTATATTAAATTTGTATTTATAATTATAAAATTATTTTAATTTATTTTTTAGTAATTTAACTTGTATTAAACTATTTTAAACTTGTATTAAACTTTTAATCCTTTCAAGTAGGCAATGAGCTTAAAGATCGCCGCTTTATTTTCAAGGCCAAAAGCCCATGAGCAAAGACCTACGCTTTTGGCTATTGGCAACAACAGACCCAAAGAGCTAAAGGAAGAAATTTAAATTTAATTAAAAATATATCATGGGTAGGCCTGATTGGACATGGACCAGCAAGCAAGACGGGGCCTACTTTTGACCAGTGCAGGGTTGGACCTAGCCCTACGTGACCGGGTATATCATGGGCCGGGTCGGACTCGACCCACTACGGGCCAGGTAGGGTCGTGACCCATGGCGGGCTGGGCCGGGTCAGCCCGCGGGTCGACCTAGCCCACGCCCAACCCTACCCTTAACATCCCAAACTACTCTTGCACCATAAGGGAGAAAAGTGTGGACTCCTTTGATGAGTCATCAATTTTGAAAAAGGTTGAGGAGATTGGTCTTCACACTTTTGTCCCGCAATGTAGAGGAAATAGCGTAATTAACACTACTCAATTTTATAGAGTAGCGATAACCGTACTACAAAACTTATACTACTTTTGTACTCACACAAATAAAAAAGTAGGGTCCATGGTGACTTGCTATTTTCCTTGACAATTTTTAAAAAAGGATCCAACATATTTGTTAGTGGTAGTACAAGAATAGTAATAATTGTTACAATACAATTATCATTTTCCAATTTATAACCTTTGACTAATTGCTTGCCTTTTAGAACGAGAAACATTCCACTTACGCCTTCCATTTACATCCCAGACATGAAAAGGAGATTTGTTTTTACGCAACAATAACTGCCAGATTCAAGGAGAAGACAAGTTCCATCAATCTCCATACAGTTGGACTTCAAATTTTGGCGACATGGGGGACCACGAACATTCCACGTTTTCATATCCCCACCCACAACAATCTTGAAATATATTGTGAGCATAGCACCAAAAAATGAAAGAGAGTGAAAAGCCTCTGCCGACCAACCGTTTAACGGGACTAGTTCATTTCTCATGTGAGATTGTGGAATATAAATTTTAGATTTTATCAGAACATTGTACATGTTCTGAACCATAGATGAGGATGAGGAAGGTAGGAGAACAATTTGAATATCTCAATTGTCTCGCGCAAGGTTCAAAATAGAGTTTTTTTCCTAGAAACCACCTTAATAATAGGGTAATTATACGGAAACCACCTTTTATTTTCAATTTATACATACACCACCTTTAAAGTTGGTTTTGTTGCAATCAATACTATAAGGTCAAATTCTTCACTTAAAATCCAAAATTACCCTTTAAAAACTCACATTCAATGTACATGACTCATTTTTTTAGTATTTGGGTCTTATTAGGATACAACTCATGTACGCTGAACTTGAATTTTTAAAGCTTATTTTTGATTTTTTAGTGAAAATTTGACTAGGAGGTGGTTGATTGCAACAAAAACCAACTTTAAAGGTGGTTTATGTATAAATTAAAATTGAAAGGTGGTTTCCGTATAACTACCCTATTATTAAGGTGATTTCTAGGAAAAAACCCTTCAAAATACTATGCTTATTTGATATAGATCACTCGACCAATCCATTTAGTTTGTTAAATGGATCACTCTTCTAAGAAACTAATATTCACTAACAACGGCTGTATAAAAGCTGTGCCCAACACTAATAATAAAGCTTCAGACATGTAACAGGGTAATAAAGCAAATGTCTCTTCCTCCATTTCTTGGGGGAAACAAAATGTTTAAACTTTTTTAAAGAAAATAATAGTAAAGGCTTTCTCAACTTATAAATTACAAAATCGGTCTCTCATGCAACAACAGTCACAGAAGCTGCAAATAATCATAAAAGATTTGGGAAAAAAAAGTTAAAAAGTGAAGGAGAAAAAAAAAAAAGCAAAAACTAGATATTTACATTTGTGAAATGGCTTGGATTCAGAAGCAAACGGAGAAGCTTAATACTCAATCACATGTGAAAATTCTAATCATTGACGCTCAAGCTCTAGAGAAATCAAAGCAGAGATCTTGAGAGAAAACAAAGTAGAGGACTTGAGGAAACCATCATTAGAGATCGAACTCGAGATATCATAGATTTTTCTTTCTAGGGTTTTATGAGATGGATTAGGGTTGAGAAGCAGAGAAGCCCTTTTTAGGATTGTAATAAACGGGTCAAACAGATCATATAGTGGTTGATCCGATTAATAATGGGTTACCTTTTTACGATTGTAATATAACAGGTCCACGGGTCATATGACTCAAACCTATTTATCTTGACCAGAACTCGTTAATAATGGGTCGGGTCGGGTTGATGGGTCGGGTCAGAAGTTGGCCCCCTTATTTGTATGTTAGATTGTGAGTGCCATCTCTAAATCTCATCTGAATATTTCTAGAATATTGTATTATATGCACCCCACCCCTCCTCCCGGGGCATCTGACTAGTTTAAATCTCAATAGTACATCCTTTTTTCCTTTCTTTTTTTAGACAGTTGGGATTTTAGCCCTCTAAATTGGAGGGATACAAAATAACTTCTACATGGAAGATGTGTTACAAGATTTGTACTCCTCCATGTTCATATTGTTGCTCCAAACTTGATAATTTGCGAACAAATAAGATCAACAGCTTAAACCAATTGAAAGGTTATTTCCAAAAGATGCATTTCAAGCACTAAGTATAACGTTATTATCCATTTACTATCTTTTACTAGGGCAAAAATACCAAATTGGTATATTTTATTTACCTTTAGTGACAGTTTGGTATATAATTTTTTTCCGGCGACATATTGGTATATTTTTTTCCCTCCGGCGACAAATGGGCCTTAAGTTTGGCGGGACCCAAATTTCCGGCGAAATTTCTCAGTGACGTCTCACGTGATGCGAACGAAACTATACGTGGCTGGAGTTAGCGGGAAAGAGGTGAAGGAGTTCTGTAGAAAACCCGAGAAAAATTTTCCCCCCATTCTCTTATTTCTCTCGCTTCCCCATTGAACCCTTGTTTGCTTCTTCCCATGCTCGTGCTTGACACTGATCTTGAACGACAGCTTGAAGATGAAGAATCCATCGCTAATTTCAGTTCCACTCAACCTAACCCTAACCCTAGGAGGAAGAAGAAGATGAAGGAAGAAGAAGGAGGAAGAAGAAGGGAAGAAGAGGAGAAGCCTAACCCTAATATGAAAAAACCCCATTCCAAAGAGAGTAAAACATCCCAACTACCGCCACGCTGGATGCCACGTTGGAGCCACGTTCGCATCACGTGAGGCGTCACGTGAGAAATTTCGCCGGAAATTTGGGTCCGGCCTAACTTAAGGCCCATTTGTCGCCAGAGGAAAAAAAATATCAATATGTCACCGGAAAACAATTATATACCAAGCTATCGCTAAGGGTAAATAAAATATACAAATTTGGTATTTTTGCCCTTTTACTAGGGTATACATTAAAGCAAAACCAAAAAGCTAAAAAAACTCACCAGATGATGCCACATCAGCTTCCTCCTCCTCAAATTTTTTTGACACGTGTCATCCCATCTAAACCGTCCATTTTAATTGCTATATTATCTCAACCTTTAATTTAAACAAATATAAATAGTAAAAATCAATTTATAATAAATTACTATATCTTTTGCAATATCTTTTGTAACTAATTCAAATCACAAATAATATCAAATCTCCATAATCTCATTCAGTCGTTTCCTTTCAAATCAAAAAATTTTTAATTTTAATTTTTCTCAAAAATAAAATAATCACGATTTTTTTAGATCTCGGTTTTAATTGAGAGAAACAATTCATCGATATTTTATCTATAACCCATGGCACTTTTTCTTGGAGAAAGATTATTTAGGTATTTATTCTACAACCCTTGAATAGTTATTTTTATTTTTATATATTTAATTAATATTTTTTATATCTAATAGTTGTAGTTTTAATTTTTCTCTGAAAAATTACTTCAGAAAAAAAGAATCTCTAATTTTTTATCTTCAACCCATGGGCGTTTGTTACTTGGAGAAAAATAATGTAGATATTTAATCTAGCCCAGTTCAATATTTATTTTATTTTAATTTGTAAAATATTTTTTGTTGTTTTAATTATTATTGGAAAACTTATTTATTTTCGATCTCGATTTTAATTTCGGAAAAATTCTCGATCTTTTATCTATGACCCAAGGCACTTTTGCTTGGAGAAATATTATTCAGGTATTTATGCTACAACCCTTGAGTAGTTATTTTTATTTTTATATGTTTAATTAAAATTTTTAAATCTAATAGTTGATGTTTTAATTTTTCTGAGGAAATTACTTCAAGGAAAAAATCTCTAATTTTTTATCTTCAACCCACGACATGTTTGTTGAATAGAGAAAATAATTTAGGTATTTATTATACAACTGTCAAGTATTTATTTTATTTTAATATGTTTAATATTTTTTATATCTAATAGTTATTTTCAATCATAATTCGATGCATATTTTGATTTAGTTTTCCAGACTTGATTTATTGAATATATTAGAATAAAAGATATTAAATTTAAAAAACAATTACAAAAATATTTTATGATATTAATTTGAATTTTGGATTTTTAATTTTATAAGTTTGTGAAAATTTATTAAATGAGAAATTATTTCATGTAAATCAAGAGGTCGTGATTTCAAATATATGAGAATTTTTAGTTTTATTTTAAATATTTATGAAAATAAAACTTTTCCTAAAATAATTTAGTTTCAAATTTTTAATTTTAATATGAATTTTTATTTTTATTCTTAGATATTCGTGAAGATTTTTATTTTCAATTTTAAAAATTTCTGAAATTAAAATTTTACACAAATAATTTAGTTTCCAAATTTAAAAATTAAATTTGATTTTTTTATTTTTAGATAGTTGTGAAAAGTTATTTGCATACAAAATTGTGTTAAAAATAAAATTAATTTCAGTAATAATTAATTTAAATAATACTAAAATTTTAGATAAATTTCAAATGGCCATATTAATCTTACCAAATACAAGTTACCAAATTAAACTACCAAATCTTACTTTAATTTATTTTCTAAATTTTCAAATTTAATTTGAATTTTTTGTTTTTAGATAGTTGTGAAAAATTATATTCATACCACAATGGATTAAAAATAAAATTAATTTTAGTAAAAATTAAATTAAATAATGCCAAAATAATAAGATATATTTCAAATTACCAAATTATTCTCACAAAATTCAAGTTTCCAAATTTATGTTTAAAAATTTATATTTTAAGTACGTTAATGATAAAAATCTTACTTTAATTAAACTACCAAATTTGGACTGTGTTACCATTGTTTTCTAATTAATTCAAATTATTTTAATTTTAGACTTGATTTATTGCATATATTAGAATAAAATATATTTAATATTTAAAAATATTAACTATAAAATGTATTTTCTGATATTAATTTGAATTTTGGATATTTTAATTTTAGATATTTATGAAAATTTATTAAATTTAAAATTATTTCATGTAAAACAACAGGTCATGATTTCTGACATATGAGAATAAGAGTTTTAATTTTTAAGTATTTCTAAAAATAAAATTTTTCCGAAATAATATAGTTTTAGAATTTCCAAATTTAATTTGAATTTTATTTTTTATTTTTAGATAGTTGTAAAAATTATTTTCATACCAAATTGGGTTAAAAATAAAATTAATTTAGGTAAAAATTAAATTAAATAATGCCATAATTTTAGATAAATCTCAAATAATTAAATTTACCTTGACAAATTCAAGTTACCAAATTTATGTATAATAAAATTATATTTTAAATAGATTAATGTAAAAATGTTATTTTAATTAAATTACCAAATTTAGATCATGCTCGCATTTTAAGTAGATTAATTGGAATTTTCTATTTTTATTTTTAAATAGTTCTTAAATTTTCAACCTTCTCTAAAAATGTTAGATTTGGAATTTGAAATCTTAATTTGACCCTAATTCAAGTTACCAAATTCAACCTTCTTAAATTTTCAATTTTTATTTTTAAATAGTTCAAAAATTTTCAACCTTCTTAAATTTTTAGTTTTGGAATTTAGTTTGGTATTTTTAGATTGTCGTGAAAATTTATTTTTATACCAAATTTAACCCTAATTTTGAAATTAAAAAATACTAAAATTTTGATAGCATCAATTTGGTAATTTGATGTAAGATAAGGTAGAATATTTAATTCTGAAAATTTTGAAATTACCATATTTATCTTACCAAATTCAAGTCACCTAATATATGTATAATTGATTCATAATTTATTTATGTAAAATAATTAAAAATAATTAATTTTAGTAAAAATTATATTAAATAATACCAAAAGAATAAGATAAAATTCAAATTACCAAATTTATGTATAATACATTTATATTTGAAGTAAATTAATGGTCAAAATCTTACTTTAATTAAACTACCAAATTTTTGAAAAAAACTACTAAATTTAGACTGTGTAACCATTGTTTTCAAATTAATTTAAAATTATTTTAATTTTAGACTGGATTTGTTGAATATAATTGAATAAAAGGACATTGAATTATTAAAAATATCAATTACAAAATATATTTTTGATATTAATTTGAATGTTAGATATTTTAATTATAGATATTTATGAAAATTTATCTAATTCGAAATTATTTCATGTAAAAAACAACAGGTCGTGATTTCAAATATATAAGAATAAAAATTTTCATTTTTGTAGGTATTTCTTAAAATTTTAGACTTGATTTATTGAATATATTTGATAATTTGAAGTAAGATAAGGTAGAATATTTAATTCTTAAAATTTTGAAATTACCATATTTATGTTACCAAATTCAAGTTACGAAATTTTCACGACAATCTAATAAATAATACCAAAATAATAAGATAAAATTAAAATTACCAAATTATTCTTATCAAATTCAAGTTACCAAATTTATGTATAATAAATTCATATTTTAAGTAGATTAATGGTAAAAATCTTACTTTAATTAAACTATCAAATTTGGACTGTGTAACCATTTTAAAAATTAATTCAAATTATTTTAATTTTAGACTTGATTTATTTAATATATTAGAAAAACGATATTGAATTATTAAAAGTATCAATTATAAAATATTTCTGATATTAATTTGAATTTTGGATATTTATGAAAATTTATCAAATTTGAAATTATTTCATGTAAAACAACAGGTCGTGATTTCAAATATATAAGAATAAAAATTTTCACTTTTTAAGTATTTCTAAAAATAACCTATTTGCCGAAATAATTTAGTTTCAGAATTTCTAAATTTAATTTGAATTTTTATTTTTCATTTTAGATAGTTGTGAAAACATATTATTATACCAAATTGGGTTAAAAATAAAATTAATTTTGGTAAAAGTTTAAATTAAATACTGCATAATTTTAGATAAATTTCAAATAATCAAATTTATCTTGCCAAATTCAAGTTACCAAATTTATGTATATTAAATTTATATTTTAAAGAGATTAATATAAAAATCTTACTTTAATTAAATTACCAAATTTAGATCACATTCCCATTTTATGTAGATTAATTTGAATTTTCTATTTTTATTTTTAAATAGTTCTAAAAATTTCAACCTTTTCAAAATTTTTTAGCTTTGGAATTTGAAATTTTAATTTTACTTTTTAATTTTTAGATAGTTGTGAATATTTATTTTTATATCAAATTTAATATTAATTTTGAAATTAAAAATACCAAAATTTTGTTAACATCAATTTGGTAATTTGATGTAAGATGAGGTAGAATATTTAATTCCTAAAAATTTGAAATTACCATATTTATGTTGTCAAATTCAAGTTATCAAATATATGTATAATAGATTCATAATTTATTTGCAAATTAATGGGAGCAGATCTTACTTTAATTAAATTACTAAATTCAGATTGTATTCCCATTTTCAACTTATTTCGAATTTAATAGCATTTTTAAATAAATAAAAATTTGAAATTATTTAAAATAGTAATTATGAGATTAATGAATACCTAAATTGTTAATCTCATAATCTCATAATTCGCTAAAATTATAAATTTCATATTTAACTTTAATAAGATAATATTAATTAAAATTTTGATTTTTGACAACTAGATATGACAACAAGATAATTATCATAATTAAAATTTATTAATAATTTAAATACTTATATAATTAATTATTATATGATATAAATTTGAAACATAGCGTCAAAATCTATCATTTATTAGTTAATATTATCTTATATTTTATATATGGTATAAAATATAATTTTCATGGGAGAATTATATATATTATAAAAGGTATAAAATTAAATTTTTACGAGAGAATAAAATCTAAAAAATCACTAAAATCTATTAATTAAAATTTAGTAATAATTTACATAATGTATAAATATATAAACACACAATATAATCATCTTGGTCATATATTATTCAAGAAGATAGACAACTTCTTCAACAGAGGATATTCATTTATTATTTCTACTCTACCAAAGATAGTTTAATTAATTAATTTATTTTTTCTGCTAATGATTTATTCATATAGGTGATATTTATTCTTATTTTATAGTTTATTGCATATTGTTAATAAAATTAATTAAATCATACATTTAATTTATTTACTATTTTTAACAGACATTTTCTATTGAAATTTTCCTTTGCAATGAACGCCATGTGTTTTATATCAAAATTTTTAAAATTATTATTAGATCATTAAATTATAACCTATAGTATTGTATATAAAATTTTATCTAAATTTAAATTAAAATGATCAATTAAATATTTAATACATTTAGCCTTAAATGTTTAATTTTATTGAAATCAATGAATAATCATGATTTTTGTGGATTTATTAATACTTATTTGCTGATTTATTATATTAATATTATTTATTTATTTAATATATAATTATGAAACTGAAATTATATTATGATTTATTTACTGATTTATTAAAATTTTTCTATTACATTAATATTTTTTGGAATTTTGTAGAATTTATATATAAGATTATTTGTTAAAATTAGTATTTAAATTATATTTTAATAAATTATTATTATATTAAACAAAAGTATATTAAATGAATCCTATATTGATTGAAAACTGTATTAACTGAAAATTTAAAATTGTACATAAACAATTTTGAAGGTAGTTAGGATTTGATTAGATAATATTTTTTCAACATATAATAAATTGCTTACATATTTTCAATTATTATAATTTTAAATAATATATTCGTATAAATTAAGCTAAGTTTTGGCGGTATCATAAATTATTATTATTTTATTTATTAAAATTTCATCAATTGTTAATCTAGAAAAAACTGAATCCATTATTGATATGGATTTTTATAATTTGAGTGGACTGACATACTATTTTTGCTAATTATTAATGACTAATAAGATTTTATAAAAATTATATTATGATATTTGTTGATGGTTATAATCACATAGTCAATAAGTTTAGGAGTTTTGTTTATTGATGGGAGCTCATAATCTTTCTCTGAATATCTGGCGAGAAGTCGGCTGAATGAATCCTGCACAATGAAACAACCGTAAGAGGGCGGGGTCTAATTCCCTGGTGGTTCCTCCGACGGTCAAGTCAGTTGATGTCTAAAAGGGGAGGATTATCCAAAAGGAATTGCTGGAATTCTCATGATTTTCAAAGTCAAGTTAGCTTACCTTCTCATGAGAACAATTTTGCCTATTATAGTCTGAGTAAAGGGTAATTCTGTCATTTCGGCCAAGATTAAGCTGGTGGCTGAGTCAGATTTGACATCACAGGTGTCGTCTATTGGGTGGAGGGGAGTCACTTCGATTAGGCATGGGCTGCTGGCTGAGTCAGATCCACCTTTACACATGTCGTTTGCTGGGTGGTGAGAGTCCAGTCCGCATTAAATGAGATCTGATGGCTTCGGCGTGGTCTGATGTATCTTAAAATCTTAGGGGCGAAGTAAATGATGGCTCTGATCAGCATTAAATGCGATGGTGATAACTTGTCAACGTGAGAACCGGTGCAACAGTATCCTAGGAAGTTGTCGTAGGGGGTGCCGAGAAGTCCCGCCTTTTGAGTCGGCTTTGAGAGGGGTCGGCCGACACTTGGCCGGGTAGACGCTTGGTCGAGACGGTCGCGGGGTCGTTTCGATGGGAAGGGGTAGACTCGATGAGAGGGGGTCGACCTGATGAGGAGGGGTCGACTCGTCAGGTGCTTGGCCGGCTTGGTGGGGGATGTCGACTCATCCCACCTTTCGAGTCGACTCGGCCTAAGGAACTGGTATTCGTGCCGTGGAGGACTAGCTGACTTATCTTTAGGGCGAAGTGCTTATCCGTTGCTGAACGTGGATTAGTACCTGGGTTATTAAAGGACCATAACAGTTGGCCCCTTTCGCTTGGGTTTGACCAAGGGTCAATCCCAAGCGAAATGAGATGGTTGCCCGGCCTGACTCCTATCGCGCATTTAATGAAGGGTAACCAAGAAGTCTAATCAGATGGGACGTGGCTGATGTCAGCGTAGCCTTCTGAATATTGCTGCTTCGTGCGATGCGCCAGATGGCGGTTTGTTCGGGGTAGGTGGGTTGTACTTCAGTTATAGGGAAATCGCTTTGGTTTTCGAGCTCGATCTGGACCGTTAGATTTTGGCAGCTGTTGATCCTGCCATTTGTTTATATAGGGTTCTTGATTACAGAGTGGCGGTTGTTTGCCCTGTTGGAAATTCCTATTCCAGACTTTCCAATTTTCGCCGATCATCTTCTCCAGCTACCCAAAATAACCCTAATCAGATGGCTGCTTTAACTCCTTCTGAAAGACTGGCAAAACTAGCCGAATTCCACTCTAAGGTGGTGCACTCGTAGCTGAGTGTACTTCACGGGAAGTACAATATTCCTCGCCAATACAAAGTAACGGCACCGACGAAGTTGGAGGCGATTTATGATCATGGGCCAGATCAGGCCCCTATCTACTTGAAGCACTTAGAGTTTGGTCTCCGCTTGCCTCTGAACCCCTTCCTCCGGCAAGTGTTCGAAGCTCTGGGGGTGGTACTGGCGCAGTTGGGTCCAAACGCCATTGCGAACCTTGTGGCGTTTACTGTGATCTGCCATTGGCTGGCCATCAAGCCGTCTTTGAAGGTGCTGGGCCACTTGCTCAGTATCAAGGTTACCCAGGAGCCTCATTTTCACGTCCCCGTGGTGGGGAAGTCCCGGCTTGTCATTGGCCTGCCCGATTCGAACAAGGACTGGAAGGAGAAGTTCGTATGGATTGTAGGCATCAAAAATTGCTGAAGAACCTCAAATATGACTAAATTATGAGAAGATCGAAGGACAACGTCGTCAAAATCTCAAGAAGACAACACATGGGAAGTTTGTGTCTCGCCATAGTGCGAGACACTTGTTTGTGCCTCGCTACAAGCGAGACATTCGTTGGTGTCTCGCTACTAGCGAGACACTTGTTTGTGCCTCGCCACGAGCGAGACACTTGTTCGTGCCTCGCCACGAGCGAGACACTTGTTTGTGCCTCGCCACGAGCGAGACACCTTGATGTGTCTCGCCAAAGGCGAGACACCCAGAATATTGAAATGAGCTCTTGAAGGGTCTAAATCAATGCTGGTGGGGCCCAATTGACTTTATCAACGCAAAGAGACGTTCAGCTACTTCAATGGACGGTTATACGCTGAAAATACGCCCACTAGGCGTGATTTTAGGGCATTTAATCGTGCCTAAAAAGCAGGAAAATCGTTACAACAGCTGGAGGGACGACACTGCCTCGCCAGTTAAGAAGACATTATCTTGCCTGGCCGCAGTGAAGCGGCTTGAGGCGACTCGGTACTGCCAGCTAACTAAAAATATGGGGCACTTATGACACTTGTGTTTCTTCAGAGGGCACGTTTCCCAAAGGCTATAAATACCTCCCTATATCCACTTGGGCAGGGGGGACAATCAGAGATCAGATAAGCAGAGCTTTTACAAGGAGAGAGAGAGAATCCAAGCTTCCAGAGTTCAAGAACACGATCTACGTGGAGATTCCTCGAGTTTAAGCTTTGACTTATTCTTGAGAAGAGTAGATATCTTACTTTGCTAAGATATTTACTTAAGTTCTTGTTTCCTTTGCGAAGCATCAACTAAACCCCGTCGATTCGACGATCGTCGCTCCGTGGTCCACGGATTACGCGCCCCCAAGACAGCAAAGACCCACAAAAGCGGAGATCTACGCTGTAGCCTCTTCGCTCGAAGTTTGTGAGAGAGTTACTTAAATTTTTTTGTAACTGAGAATCAAAAGTGTAATTTTCTCAAGTTTTACAATGGAAACAACTGTCGACCCAAACACGATGGCGACCACAGTGGGAGCCAACGGTCTCGAGCCCGAGATCGTTGTGTCGCAGCCTTTGTAATATCAAGCCGACCTTATGGTCGATGGACTGGACTACTTCTTCGATCAAGCCAACTTCAAAGAATATCTCTCCTCTTCTTCATCGAAGTCCCCCTCGCCCCCCAAGCATCGGAGGATCTCATCTCCTAAGAGGGAGGTTCGTTCTGTTGTGATGCGCAACGATTCTCGTTCGCTTGCGACGGAGGCGATTTCCCCTCGCAACAACACCCCGGCGGATCTCAAAGCCGGAGCTCGCTTCAAGTTGACTCCTTTCGTAAGAAAGAGTCATTCAACAAGATTCAATCGCCTCGACGAAGAGGGCTCGCCGAGACAACGCCAAAAGATGGCCCGACAACTTGCAAAGGCCATGGAATCAACAGACGGAGTTCATTACAACACGAACTCGCGTGATCAGAGGCGTCAGCAAGTTACAACGCCTCAACCTCAATCAGCCAACATTCCTCCCAAGGAAGAATGGGTTCTCGTCAAAAGGACCCGATTGACAAGGAAGGAGCTACCAAAGCGTCGTGCAGCGTTGCTGCATTACCGCGTGCCGTTGTTCGCAAGGCACAAGAGTCAAATCAACCGTGGAATCGACTCAAAATCGCAAAGTTTGGGTCCCAAAGTCTACCTCAAAATCGGCCCGGATATCTTCCTTGGTAGAAGCTCGAGCTGCCTCGCGTTAGAGAACGACCTAAGCTACCTGCAGCCAGGCGGTGTAAAGCTGTCTCGCGCCCGTGACGATCTGACGCCTGCGCCAGCAATGGCGATCCTCCATGCCTTAACAAAAAATGGACTTTTCCGCCCCTTTCTTCCACTTCTCCGGCTGAGGTATCAACCGTTAAGTCTGGAAATCCGTCAACTTCAGTGTTTAATTGCCTTGGTCCACAGCTCGGAAATAAAGGCAAAGCACTAGTAAAAGGACGTTTGAGTTACCCAGTCCAGAAGAGTCCTGAGCAAGCTGAAATATCTCAGGTCTCCAGAATTCCAATTGCATCTCGTTTGAGCATCCCGCAAGGGGTCCGCGAGTCTACTAAAGGGAAGAACTTGAGGCGTGTGATTCGTGAAGTCACGAGAGATGATAAAACACTTATGATCCATGCTAAGACAACTTCAGCAGATGAAGTTAAAACGTCAAAGGTGCCTCCCAAGTCGAATGATCGACGCCCCCAAAAGAAGACGTGTCCTCCAGTTAAGGACAACGTTACACTTGGGGGTGGCAACACACGAAAGAGAACGATTGATGAAATAAATTGTTCTTGCTCGTGTGCACAACTAATCAAGACGTTGTTGTCAGGATGTGCCTGTTTCGAATCAAACGCTCAACCATAAAGAGCTTCAGTATTCGAGAGGCTTTCCCTGCCAGCAACGGAAGATTCGAAGTCGGAGTCAAGACGACCCCGAAGAAAGAGAAGATCTACCATCCGAACCGATGAACTTCCTGAAGTTACTATTAACATGGTAAATAAAGGGAAAAGACCGGCAAATGATGAAGATCCAGACTTTACCCCTGGAGGAAGAGTTAGCTCTCAGATTTCCCAGAGAATGTCCCGATTGCAATTGCGAGCTACGCGACGCATTGACTATAGAAGAATGCATGAAGGAGAGTCATCCGAAGATGAAATTTCCGACGCCTGCTCAGCAATAGCTTCAGACGATACTGTTTCAAGTATGAGTCATCACCATAGGGAGGCTTTTACCATTACTCCCGATGTCCTGGCTCAAATGTTACAAGAAGCCTTAGCCAAGCAAAGAGAAGAGCTTAAGGCCGAAATGAAAATAGAAATGGAATTAGCCATGCAGCAGATGAGGGAATTGCAAAATCAGACGCCTCATCTACAGCCTGAATCCAGTCAACAAGGTGGAGTTACCCACCATAATGCCCATAATGTCGAAGACAGTGATCCAGAAATAGATGAACACATTTACGCTGAGCAACCTCCAAAGAAAGCTGCATCTGGTACTCAAGGTGGAAATGGTCCAATTCTTCCTATTGGAAGTAATCCAAAACAAGGGGAGGATGATGGCGAAAGGATGAAAGAGCTTGAAAATAAAATCAATGCTTTGATGTCCGACAGAAGTCAAAAGGACTGTATCCCGTGTCCGTATCCTAGAGAGTGGGATTCAATTCCTTACCCGCCGAAATTCAATTTGATCAACTTCACGCCATTTGACGGGAGAGGGTCACCTACACAACACCTGATTTACTTCAAATCACATTTGGGGGTGATCTCGGGAAACGAGCCTTTGATGGTTCGGTCATTCGTCGGTACCCTTCGCGGGGCTGCCTTCGATTGGTATCGAAGACTCAAGGCCGGGAGCATTAACTGCTGGGATGACATGGAAAGCTTGTTCCTCAGCAACTTCTTCGATGACGACACCGAAGTCTCAATTGGAACCCTCTTGGATGAAAAGCAGAAGAGTGGAGAGACGATTGACTGTTTCGTTAAGCGCTTCCGCAATAAGGCCATAAACTGCAAAGATCCAATCACCGAGAAATTCATATTGCAGACGTGCCACAATAATCTCTCCATTGATCTGTTGGAAGTCATGGGGGTCGTCCCACCAACTACATGGAAAGATCTGAAAATACGAGGAGAACAAGCCGAACGTTTCCTCAAAAGGAAGAAAGCTGAAAGAGGCGAAAAGATGGCTGATCCCTCAAAAGTAAATTTTGCTTCTCGCAATAGAGGAAAGGCATCTGTGGCTGCTGTTGACGTAAATCAAACATCGCAATTACGACCGCGCCAACAACCTCGGGAGCAACAAAAAGCTTCTAAATCAGAATTCCACGGGACATATTCTTTCAGAGATGAAGAAGTTTCGATCATTTTCAAGCACCTCCTTGACAGCAATAAAATTAAGTTGCCACCTATTACAAATCAGGAGGAGGCTGACAAGACTTCAGATCCTAAATACTGTGCATACCACAGGAGGGTCCATCATCCTACCAAAAGTTGTTTTGTCCTTAAAGACAGTATCCAGGCTCTAATTGACGCCGGGGTCATAACGTCAAAGTGACGAACTTGGTGAAGCTCTTCGGGCCTATCGTACTACGGCCCGGATATCTACAAGAGCAACCCCAGGGATACGAGGCAGATCTAGCTTGTTCGCTAAATGTGGTAGCAGGACAGTGATAAGATCACAATGCCAATTAATGGGAAGTTCCTGAAGAGATACTATCCTTAGTGTACTCAGGATAACCCGTCTTATGATGAAGGACCCAGGTTTATCATATTCCGATAGCCTAGAAATACCCTTCGCCAATTTTACCCCCACTATTTTGGATGATCAAACTTTTAAATAGTCACGGTCTCCAAACTTCCACTGCGAAGCGAAAGATAAGAAAATACCTTCTTTCCTTCATTTTCTGCCAACTCTTCCAAAATCCCCAACAATTCCTATTCAACAGGATGGTAGGCCCACAAGAAAGTTATCTCTGATAACTCCATTAAACTCTCCCACCAATCCTCTTCAATAGGATGGCAGGACCACAAAGAAAATAACTATCATGTTAACTATTACTTCTGATAGTTAATTCTTAGTTTAGAAATCAAATCTACTCTCACTGGGTCCAGTACGACCAAACCTTTAAACAGTTAGGGTCATTCTTCACTTGACCAAACCTTTGAACAGTTAGGGTCATTTTAAATTTTCACTCCCACTTGGTCAAAACTTTCAATAGTTAGGGCCAAACCATGTAAATTGGGTAATCAGACCTTCATGCAGGTAGGGTTATCCAAATTCCACCTTTTACTCACATGAGTTAAAAGGTATCTTCAGATTCAATGCCACGTGGCCCGACTCCAACTTGATTCTCGAAGTGGAGATCCCACTTTGAATTTCTCTATAGATTCCTTGGTGCACGTGCATCAGGAATCTTTTAACTCTCGATTCGTGAACAAGGAGTTGTCAATTGAAGCGGAAGATAAGAAAATACCTTCTTCTTCTTCAATACAACGGGTTCGTCTTTGCCCCAAGAGAAGACACAACGGGTTCGCCTTCGCCCCAAGAGAAGACACAACGGGTTCGTCTTTGCCCCAAGAGAAGACACAAAAATAACAAACAAAGTCTACGATTCAATATCGAGCATAGATGTCATTACCTAATGACACCTAAACTATGCCTTCATGCATAGGGATGTTATCTCCGCCCTTACCGGAGATAAGTCCGCATCTAACACATGCCGTAGTCAATTCCCGTGATAATTGATCAAGTCCACGATTCAATATCGAGCATAGATGTTATTACCTAATGACACTTAAACTATGCCTTCATGCATAGGGATGTTATCTCGCCCCTTACCGGAGATAAGTCCGCATCTAATACATGCCGTAGTCAATTCCCGTGATAATTGATCGCTTCACGTGATTCAATATCGTAGCATAGATGTCATTACCTAATGACACCTAAACTATGCCTTCATGCATAGGGATGTTATCTCCGCCCTTACCGGAGATAAGTCCGCATCTAACACATGTCACGTAGTCAATTCCGTGATAATTGATCGCTTCACGATTCAATATCGTAGCATAGATGTTATTACCTAATGACACCTAAACTATGCCTTCATGCATAGGGATGTTATCTCCGCCCTTACCGGAGATAAGTGCGCATCTAACACATCTTTGCCGGGTAGTCAATTCCGTGATAATTGATCAAGTCTACGTATTCAATATCGTAGCATAGATGTTATTACCTAATGACACTTAAACTATGCCTTCATGCATAGGGATGTTATCTCGCCCCTTACCGGAGATAAGTCCGCATCTAATACATGCCGTAGTCAATTCCGTGATAATTGATCAAGCTTCACGATTCAATATCGTAGCATAGATGTTATTACCTAATGACACCTAAACTATGCCTTCATGCATAGGGATGTTATCTCGCCCCTTACCGGAGATAAGTGCGCATCTAACACATGTCACGTAGTCAATTCCGTGATAATTGATCAAGTCTACGTATTCAATATCGTAGCATAGATGTTATTACCTAATGACACTTAAACTATGCCTTCATGCATAGGGATGTTATCTCGCCCCTTACCGGAGATAAGTCCGCATCTAACACATGTCACGTAGTCAATTCCGTGATAATTGATCAAGCCTCATTATTCAATATCGTAGCATAGATGTCATTACCTAATGACACCTAAACTATGCCTTCATGCATAGGGATGTTATCTCGCCCCTTACCGGAGATAAGTCCGCATCTAACACATGTCACGTAGTCAATTCCGTGATAATTGATCAAGTCTACGTATTCAATATCGTAGCATAGATGTTATTACCTAATGACACCTAAACTATGCCTTCATGCATAGGGATGTTATCTCCGCCTTACCGGAGATAAGTGCGCATCTAACACATGTCACGTAGTCAATTCCGTGATAATTGATCAAGTCTACGTATTCAATATCGTAGCACAAAGTCTAAGAGAGTTCATTCTTTTAGCACAACGTAACATGTAGAACGGACTTAGACAAACTACATGCTAGCCCAACTCAAACGGTAGTTGGTAAATGCTCATCAAATCCGTTGATGGCTGAGGGTTTGCCAAAAATCCTATATCTATCGCACAAGCAATAACTCGAGACAGCGGGTTCGCTCCTCCTGCCGGGGTTGAACACTTTCTCCCACCGTAATTTTAATGCACTTTGTAGCTCATTGCCAAGCGCAAATGTGCCATTACATCCCCTCCAGAAGCTCAAGCATGCTCAAGAAGATTCTCATGCTGAAGTTGCCTTTGGAAGTTCAACTGCGACTCAATCGCAAACCTTCAAGATGAAGATGATTAGTCCAAAATCGACTTCGACATTTCAATCCATTTAAATACAAATGCAACAGTTATTGATCCCAAAATATGGTCAGCGACGTCGCGTAGCCAGGGTTCGAAAGCTGAAACAAGATACAGACTCCTTCTATAAAGTTCAACGTTGAACGGAAGTAAGGCGTATCTTATCCAAAGTATTCCAGACCCCTCGACAAAATACAGAGGAGTCTGAAAACTTTGGAGGGGGTATCTGTAGGCATCAAAAATTGCTGAAGAACCTCAAATATGACTAAATTATGAGAAGATCGAAGGACAACGTCGTCAAAATCTCAAGAAGACAACACATGGGAAGTTTGTGTCTCGCCATAGTGCGAGACACTTGTTTGTGCCTCGCTACAAGCGAGACATTCGTTGGTGTCTCGCTACTAGCGAGACACTTGTTTGTGCCTCGCCACGAGCGAGACACTTGTTCGTGCCTCGCCACGAGTGAGACACTTGTTTGTGCCTCGCCACGAGCGAGACACCTTGATGTGTCTCGCCAAAGGCGAGACACCCAGAATATTGGAAATGAGCTCTTGAATGGTCTAAATCAATGCTGGTGGGGCCCAATTGACTTTATCAACGCAAAGAGACGTTCAGCTACTTCAATGGACGGTTATACGCTGAAAATACGCCCACTAGGCGTGATTTTAGGGCATTTAATCGTGCCTAAAAAGCAGGGAAACCGTTACAACAGCTGGAGGGACGACACTGCCTCGCCAGTTAGCGAGAGCGGCCATGCCTGCCGCAGCCGGCGGCCGATACCTACGCCCGGTGGCGGCTGCAGCGCTGGCGGCTTCGCGGCGTAACTAAAAATATGGGGCACTTATGACACTTGTGTTTCTTCAGAGGGCACGTTTCCCAAAGGCTATAAATACCTCCCTATATCCACTTGGGCAGGGGGGACAATCAGAGATCAGATAAGCAGAGCTTTTACAAGGAGAGAGAGAGAATCCAAGCTTCCAGAGTTCAAGAACACGATCTACGTGGAGATTCCTCGAGTTTAAGCTTTGACTTATTCTTGAGAAGAGTAGATATCTTACTTTGCTAAGATATTTACTTAAGTTCTTGTTTCCTTTGCGAAGCATCAACTAAACCCGTCGATTCGACGATCGCCGCCCGCGGGTCCACGGATTACGCCGCCCCCAAGCATTGCAAAGACCCACAAAAGCGGAGATCTACGCTGTAGCCTCTTCGCTCGAAGTTTGTGAGAGAGTTACTTAAATTTCTTTGTAACTGAGAATCAAAAGTGTAATTTTCTCAAGTTTTACAATGGAAACAACTTTCGACCCAAACATGGATCAAGGGTGAGGACCTGGAATTAGGCTACTCACAATGGCCTGAGGTGCGGAGGGATGCTTTATTGGGTGACTTGTCACCTGTCGAGAGGGACGACTTGGACAAGATCAAGTTGTACGCAGGTTCTCGTAAGGTGCAGAACCTGTTCGACAACTCGGTCTTGCGAGTCGCGAACATCTCTGCCGTGCGCCCTTCTAACAGAGATCACGAAAGGGCGCAACGGTCGATCTTGGGTAGCAAGGAGGTTGTCGAGGGTCACCGAGGCCGCCGCCGATCTTCGTGAGGGACTGCCTCAGGAGGCCCGAGAAGCGCCCTCGCCGACTCATCCCTAAGGGTCTGCAGGAGGGTAGACCATGCACCACACGGCCGCATGTGAGGGTTCGTCATCTCCGGCCATTCACCTTGGGAGGAGGAAGAGGGCATGTGGACCCGATCAGGAGTCAGACGCAGCGGCCATGGCGGGGGATGATGCCATTCATCAGGAGGCCGAGGCTGGAGATGAGATTCCAACGGAGGGTTCTGGCACCGAGCCTGCCGATCAGCTGGGAAAAGAGCCAGCTGAGGGAGTGGCGGCTACCGCTAGCGG
This sequence comes from Asparagus setaceus, assembly GCA_012295165.1. Classification (NCBI taxonomy): domain Eukaryota; kingdom Viridiplantae; phylum Streptophyta; class Magnoliopsida; order Asparagales; family Asparagaceae; genus Asparagus; species Asparagus setaceus. The sequence continues at coordinate 43,486,741 of CM022707.1, read as the reverse complement.
GTTGGAATACCCATTCTCCTACCGAGTCGACGAGATCGGGGAAGAGTGGGATACGATGAGGTGGTTCTTCATAGGGACTTCGGGGGTCAGCCCCAGATATACTCGGGAGTCAGATGGCGAGCATCGCCATGACCCGGATCGTCATCTCGACTCAAGGGGGTCAGTTCTCGGGTCTCCTATGTACCAGACGAGAGCTGTGGAGCAATTTTGGCTTCCCCAGGATGAGGAGTTTTTAGCGGGGGTGCCATCTGTGGGCCTCCACTCGTGCCTTCGGAGCTATCTGGTCCACGGGGCTTTTGTCGAACAGGAGCTCTTTGGCCGGTTGGAGCCAGTTCGGGTGGCCTACCTGAAACTCCAGGGAGAGGTGGAGACTCTAAGGGCCAGTGGCGGAGGCGACTTAGAGAGGACCCTGGAGTTGTCGGCCAGAGAAGTTGAGATAGAGGAGCTGATGGCCTCTGAGGCGCAAAAATTGGCCGAAGTCGATAGGCTCCGGAGGGAACTCCGCGACAGCAAGAGGCAGGCCAGGCAGCGGGACGGGGCACTCCAAGAGAGGGATTGGGCCCAAGTCCAAGCCGAGGCCGAGAGGCAGGCCACTCAGCACGCTCGGGCCCTCTTGGAGGAGGAACAGATCGCCAAGGCCAAACTGCAGGAGGAGTCCGACAGGCTAAGGGAGTCCTCTGTCCTTGCCCAGAGCCGGATCGACTACCTGGAGTCGGAGGCTTACTGTTCGGGGATAGTCAAAGAGTATCGCCAAAGTCTTATCGACAAGGCCGAGGTAGCGCTAGCTTGTAAAGCTGGGCACGATTATCTCCTGGCTCAAATCTCGGTCGACCTGGGAGGTCAGTCTGATCGATTTCATTATCCTCCTCTTGTGGCTAAGTGCTTGGATGGACTCAGAGAAATGGAGGACCTCGGCGGTAGCCTTGATCTCTACGGGGATGATGATGAGGTGCCGGTTAATGAGGCAGAGGGGGTCGGCAGAGCGAGGGCCGAAGGGGGGAGCGCTCGACTAAGGAGGCTGGCAAACGTCCATCGGGCGAGATGGACGAAGGAGCCGAGAGGGGAGCGCTTTCGACTACTCCTCCCGCCGCTGCCAGCAGTTCTCTTCCACTAACTCTGGGGGCAGGGATGGAATTCCCTTAGATCTAGGGCCTATGCTTTATGTACTATTTTTGTAAATGCACTTTTGTAATCACTTTTTGAAAGATGAATAAAAAAGAACATTTTGGTCTCTTCCTACCTTTTGTTTACTTACTGTGCGTAGTTCAGCTGTTTAAATTTCATAGGACGGGTCGGATTTTGGGAAGGCCCGATCTTAGTGCATGATTCATGCATTAAGGCGAATTGTTGAAGCTTGGTTCTTGGGCCTCCTTGGCAGAATTTTTAGCTTTGCGACTCGAGGTCTACCCTGTGGTCGACTTAAGCACAAAATTAGTGCGCAGGTCTGACTAGGCCTCGACAATTCTTATTCAAGCTCGCGTACTTTCCACGCGACCGAGCCGACCGAGGGGGAAGCTCAGGGGGCGATGGCGAGATTAGGCACGGTAACGGTTTCACGATTCTCAAGATGCTTTTATGAGGCAACTGAAGCGTCCCTGTTCGAAAGGACTTCATGACATCATTGAGGTGCCAGGTAGCACTGTCGCCTCGTTTTTCAAGCATAGTGGGTATGGAGTTAAAGAGGTGTGGCGCCTCGATTTTCGTGGTGACCGTTCAGGTCCCGAGGTCCATCTCCTCCGTTGATTGTGGTCTTGGGTCACAGTTTTGATTCTACCACGTGGTCCCACGGTAGGTTCTCTATATATATCTTGCCAAGGGACAAAGGTTTTCTTCTTCTACATATCTCAACCCTGCTTACTCCGCATCTTGTTTTCTTTATGAATCTCGCTCCTAAATTCCCAAGGTAACTCCCATGGCTTCTCAAGTTGATGCTTTGAACCGCAATGAAGCGAGGATCAGCCTCCTCTGGCCCATCCGCTCCAAGGTCTGTGTGCAGGACACCGAGCGTTATTATGATCTCTACGACATTCCTCGGGCTTACACCATGGCGGCGCCTCGTGGTGGTGAGCCTGTGTATCGTCACGGCCCTAATTTCTCACCGCTCTACTTAGCGCATCTGGAGTATGGGCTCCGGCTGCCCCTCCACCCCTTATTAAGGGGGTTTGCACTGTTTTGGGGGTGTCTCCTCCCCAGTTTACGCCCAACGGCATCGCAATCTTGGTGGGCTTCTTGGTGGTGTGCTAATGAGTCGGCATCGAACCAACCCTTCGTCTGTTCAGCAACCTAGTGGGCGTCAAGGCATCCACGAAGGACGCCCACTACTTCCTCCACTATACTGGTGGGTTCAAATTGGTGTCGGACGCACCGTGCACTAACAGGGACTGGAAGGAGAAATTCTTCTGGGTGTTTGGCACCGATGCCGTTCTCTCCTGTCCCTCGTGGCTCGAGATCCGAAGGGACGCATTGCGACCCCAAATGTTTTCGACAGAAGAGAGGAGAGATTTCGAGAAGATCCGCTCTTACGTGGGTTCTCGAGAGATGAGTAATCTCTTCGAGTCAGCCTCGCTTTGGGCGGCGGGAGTATCCCGTGTCCCTCCCTCCGAGGCAGACAAGGTGAGAGTGGCTCTCCTCACTCTCCCTTTGAGGAAAAGCCCTCAGCGGAATTCAAGAGGGGAGGAGGTGACTCTCTGGGGCCGACCATGTGAGGTGAAGAGAGCGCTTAGGGGATCGGCCTCGAAGCGGGGAGAGCACGCTCTCAAATCTGGCGGGGTGGCGGCCATGCTAGCTAGGTCGGCTGAAGCCGCCAAAAGGAAGTTGGAGAAGAGGAGACGGCTGGCAGGAGAGGAGGGAACCAGCAGGGCACCTAGGTCGGCGATCGCCTCGTCTTCTCGTCCGCCTGAGGTCATCGTCATCGACAATGCCTCTTCTCCTAATTAAGGAGCGTGTGATCAAATGACCGGGGTCGTCGAAGCTGTGGCCCACACTGAGGCCGTTGAGGCCGAAACTCCCACAGGAGGAGAGAGTGCCCAAGTCTCCTTACTCGAGCCATTCCATAGACCGGGTAAGGAGGCGGTCGGAGTGAGTGGGGCTGCCAGGGAGGAAGTGTCTCCTTCCCGGTCTTCTGCTGAGCCCCCCTTGATAGGAGGTGCTTCCGCGCCCTTAGGCGCCTTCCACTAGCCCTTTCACCATGCCTTGGAACAAGGGGACTCGGTCTGGGAGGAGTTCCGTGACAAGGTGATTGGGGAGATGATGGGCGAGCACGCCCAAAGAGCGGAGGTTCCCGAGGGCGATCGGTTTGTTGCCGAGAGGCCCCTCGACCAAGAAAGTTCCATTTTGGAGCCCTGCGCGGATCAAGTTTGGACCCTCGAACAATTCGCCCTCCCCCGGGATGTAGAGACATTGACGAGGATCCCTAGTGTGGGTCTGCACTTGGCTCTCAAGGGCTACTTGCTGTGGGGGGCTCTGATCGAGCACGAGCTATTTTCTCGGCTCACTCATGCGGTCAACCTCCCCACCTCCTTTGCTAACACTCTAGCCACAGAGATGGCTAAGAGGGAGGCGGCCGACAAGAGGGTTACGGAGCAGGAGGCTGAACTGGGCCGGGCCGAGGGTAGGTGGCGTTGGGAGCTCGAGGCTAAAGATAATGAGGTCAGGGAGCTCCGGGTGCATCATGCCAAACAGGCGGCTACAATCGAGAGGCTCCGGGGAGATTCGTCCAAACTCCAAGAGGACATTGGTCATCTAAAAATGGAGATTGTCGAGCGGGACGATCGTCTCTAACATTTGGGGGAGGAGGTCGAGGCCGAAAGGCGACACCGGCGTGAGGCTCAGGAGAGCTCTTGGTCGAACCGTTCGACATTTTAGAACCTGAGACGGGAGCTCGACGAGGAGCGATCGACCCACCAGGAATCTTGGGAGGTGATCGATGCTCTGGAGGTTCGCCTCGTGTTCTTGGACTCGGAGCAGTACAAGGCGGAGCTGGTGGAGAAGTTCCACCACAGCCCCTTGGGCAAAGTCGAGGTGGCCTTGGCATGCAAGGCTAGATGCGATTTCCTCGTCTCTCGACTTCCTTTCGAGTCGCGTCCCACTCCGGATAGCTTCTACCCCCCTCGAGTCTCTTGCAACCTTGACTTGCTGAAGGAGCTTGAGGCGAGGGGGGGGGGGTGGAGTTACCCTGGAAGTGGACAATGGCGATTACGAGGAGGTAGAGGATGCCCAAGAAGAAGCTATCACTCCCACGGTTGACGCCACTGCTGGGTCATCCCCGACCGCTGCCCTCGGCACTTCACTCCTGCGTACGACTCTGGATCCCAGCCAAGAATCCTGAGCCTGGCCACGCCCTGACTCGTGCTTCTTTCTAGCTAGTTGTTTGTGTGTTTTTTTAAGTAGTCATTTTTACTTGATCGATGTACTCTTCTTTTAGTTGTGAAATGAAATTTGGATGCGTTCATTTTTCGTGCATATACATTTCCCTTTATGCATAGTCAACCGAACTATATTTGAACAATATCAGGGGTCAGGTTGAGTACGTCATGGGTGGCGCCAAGGACTTGTTGGCGAGGATGACCTTGGGGTCGGGTACCTTGGGCTTATTTGGTGCCAAGGACTTGTCGGCAAGGATGACCTTGGCGTCGGATGCCTTGGGCTTATTTGGTGCTAAGGACTTGTCGGCAAGGACGACCTTGGGGTCGGGTGCCTTGGGCTTATTTGGCGCCAAGGACTTGTCGGCAAGGATGACCTTGGGGTCGGGTGCCTTGGGCTTATTTGGGGCCAAGGACTTGTCGGCAAGGATGACCTTGGGGTCGGGTGCCTTGGGCTTATTTGGCGCCAAGGACTTGTCGGTAAGGACGACCTTGGGGTTGGGTGCCTTAGGCTTATTTGGCGATAAGGACTTGTCGGCAAGGACGACCTTGGGGTCGGGTGCCTTAGGCCTATTTGATGCTAAGGACTTGTCGGCATGGACGACCTTAGGGTTGGGTGCCTTGGGCTTATTTGGCGCCAAGGACTTGTCGGCAAGGACGACCTTGGGGTCGGGTGCCTCGGGCTTATTTGGTGCTAAGGATGACCCCGACCGAGAGGTATTGTGGGATTCGGCCGCCTGGGTCTGTCGATTTAAGTCCTGTTTGCTCCTTGACTTCAAACACTGAGGCAGCAGCACAAAAGTCAGATTCATGCAAAAGAGATTTTATTGAGAGAAAATTTTGTACAATATTATTGACAATATTTCTTGAGGTGTTCTATATTCTAGGGGTGCTCTAAGCGCCTCCCGTCAGGGGCTCTTGATTATCACATTTTAATTATAAATTTATACCCTCATTACCTATTTTATATAAATAAAGATATTACTAATAATCGTTTTTACCTTAATTTGCAGGTTAATGGAGTATTAATGAATAAGAGCCCAAATGACTCAAATCCTCTGATTTTCTACTAATTTTTGAAGCCCAAATATGAAGACAAACGAAGGCCCAAGATATCAAAGTGATCCAAGAGAAATTCGTGAAGAAAAATGAAGAAAAGAAAAATTCGGTTAGAAACCAACCGGTCGACCAACCGGTTGGCCAACCGACACAACCGACAATGACGGTTGGTTCGCAATGCATTTCAATTAATGGCTGATTTCTTTCTTGATGGCCAAGTTTGATCTAATAGTTCATGTTCACTCCGTTGGGCTATAAATAGGGGTTGAGGGGAGAGGTTTGAGTGTGAAATATTTTGTAAAACTCCATTTAGAGAGGAGGGTTACTCTTAATTGAGAAGACCTTCCAAAAATTATAACTTTTGTTACACAATAAATAAAATTTTTCACCCATTCAATTTCCTTTCTCTTCTTCTTATCCAAGGACCAAAAGGAGGATGAGATGAAGATCAGAGTTGTAGGTTTCTATTTTATTTCTTTTGCATTTCTTTTTCTTTCTTATTCATTTAATTGCTTTGTAGTTTAGATTTACTTTCATGCAATTTAATTCCAATTTACTTTCATGTCTTGCCTTTAATTCATAGAGTAGATTTACTTTCATTGCTATTAGTTTAGATTTTCTTTTCTTTCTTTCTTTGCTTTTATTTTTCTTTTCTTTTGTAATTAGTTGAATTTTCATTCTCCTCCTCTTACTCTCATCTTGATTTTCTTTTCTTTTAATTTTCCAAAGATGTGGAACTTACCTCTTGTGGGGATCTAATTTTGCATGAAACTAGTCTAATTCTATTTTATATTTGTGAATCACTCTCTTATGCTTAAAATGATCATGTTTAGGCTAATCAACTAGAGAACTAATCAATAAAAGAAGAATTTAATAGTCTATGCTTTCCTTAAGTGGTTTGATAGGTTATACTTATGAATTCTAGGATTACTATCTTGTTGTTATTCTCCTCATGAGTATTGATTTCATTTAGGTGATAATTTGATAGGTTATGCTTTCCTTAAGTGGTTTGATAGTCTATGCTTAATAAATCTAAAATAAAATATGATAAAAGCCTTAGGGTTGGGTGCCTTAGGCTTATTTGGCGCCAAGGACTTGTCGGCAAGGATGACCTTGGGGTCGGGTGCCTTGGGCTTATTTGGCGCTAAGGACTTGTCGGTAAGGACGACCTTGGGGTTGGGTGCCTTAGGCTTATTTGGCGATAAGGACTTGTCGGCAAGGATGACCTTGGGGTCGGGTGCCTTGGGCTTATTTGGTGCTAAGGACTTGTCGGCAAGGATGACCTTGGGGTCGGGTGCCTTGGGCTTATTTGGCGCCAAGGACTTGTCGGCAAGGATGACCTTGGGGTCGGGTGCCTTGGGCTTATTTGGTGCTAAGGATGACCCCGACCGAGAGGTATTGTGGGATTGACGCTGGAGTGCATCGATTTAAGTCCTGTTTGCTCCTTGACTTCAAACACTGAGGCAGCAGCACAAAAGTCAGATTCATGCAAAAGAGATTTTATTGAGAGAAAATTTTGTACAATATTATTGACAATATTTCTTGAGGTGTTCTATATTCTAGGGGTGCTCTAAGCCTCCGCCGTGGGCTCTTGATTATCACATTTTAATTATAAATTTATACCCTCATTACCTATTTTATATAAATAAAGATATTACTAATAATCGTTTTTACCTTAATTTGCAGGTTAATGGAGTATTAATGAATAAGAGCCCAAATGACTCAAATCCTCTGATTTTCTACTAATTTTTGAAGCCCAAATATGAAGACAAACGAAGGCCCAAGATATCAAAGTGATCCAAGAGAAATTCGTGAAGAAAAATGAAGAAAAGAAAAATTCGGTTAGAAACCAACCGGTCGACCAACCGGTTGGCCAACCGATTGGCCAACCGATTGGCCGATCGGTTGGTTCGCAACAGATTTCAATTAATGGCTGATTTCTCTTTCTTGATGGCCAAGTTTGATCTAATAGTTCATGTTCACTCCGTTGGGCTATAAATAGGGGTTGAGGGGGAGAGGTTTGAGTGTGAAATATTTTGTAAAAACTCCATTTAGAGAGGAGGGTTACTCTTAATTGAGAAGACCTTCCAAAAATTATAACTTTTGTTACACAATAAATAAAATTTTTCACCCATTCAATTTCCTTTCTCTTCTTCTTATCCAAGGACCAAAAGGAGGATGAGATGAAGATCAGGAGTTGTAGGTTTCTATTTTATTTCTTTTGCATTTCTTTTTCTTTCTTATTCATTTAATTGCTTTGTAGTTTAGATTTACTTTCATGCAATTTAATTCCAATTTACTTTCATGTCTTGCCTTTAATTCATAGAGTAGATTTACTTTCATTGCTATTAGTTTAGATTTTCTTTTCTTTCTTTCTTTGCTTTTATTTTTCTTTTCTTTTGTAATTAGTTGAATTTTCATTCTCCTCCTCTTACTCTCATCTTGATTTTCTTTCTTTTAATTTTCCAAAGATGTGGAACTTACCTCTTGTGGGGATCTAATTTTGCATGAAACTAGTCTAATTCTATTTTATATTTGTGAATCACTCTCTTATGCTTAAAATGATCATGTTTAGGCTAATCAACTAGAGAACTAATCAATAAAAGAAGAATTTAATAGTCTATGCTTTCCTTAAGTGGTTTGATAGGTTATACTTATGAATTCTAGGATTACTATCTTGTTGTTATTCTCCTCATGAGTATTGATTTCATTTAGGTGATAATTTGATAGGTTATGCTTTCCTTAAGTGGTTTGATAGTCTATGCTTAATAAATCTAAAATAAAATATGATAAAAAGAGAATGGTTCATATTTTATAAGTGAGATTAGCTAGTGGATTCAATTCTAGATTCCTTCATATCTCTAATTGAATCCTCCATCTTTGCCTTCTTGATTTTGATTTCTTGATTTCGATTTCATTTATCTCTCTCTCTCTCTCTCTATATATATATATATATATCTTGTTTTCTTTTATATACACTTATTCACCTTCACAATCTCAATCTCTCCACAATACATTTTCTTCCTCGTTTCATTTATTTTGCACATAATCCATAATCCACTCTCTAATCTTTCCATGACCACTTTCACCATGTACATAAACTTCTAATTGTCGCGCATAATTTGAGAACCAAAACTTGAATAAACTCTTCCTACTTTCCATTCCTCGTGGGATCGATAACTCTTTATACTATAACTTGAAGGTTGTATACTTGCAACTATAGGACATCATTTAGTCCCCATCAAATTTTTGGTGCCGTTGCTGGGGAACGGTGCATATGTAGAATTTTGATTAACTTTGGTTCCTTAACTTGTGTGTTTTTCTTTTGTGAAGGAATTTGGAACTTAAAGATTAAGAGTTGAAGAATCAAGATTGAAGATTTACCTCCAACGAGGCTTTGGATAGCGATTGCGTGGGTAACTCTTCTTTCTAGTATTCTCAATTCCACCCTTTAGATAGTTCATTCACATTAGAGACAATTAGGATAAAAAAAATATTTTACCTTTGTCGACCCTAATAAACTTCATTTCTTTGATTGTCGACCATAATAAAAAATAAAAAGATTTTTTATTTTTGCATCCTTTTAGTTGCTTTTAATTTCTAGGGTTGCATTTCATATAATAGTAGGAATTCACCAAAGTGATTTGAGCATCTTGATTTGGCACTCACTTGAAAATATTTTTAAGGGCAAAACCCATTAATCAAGATAAGGTGAGGGATTTCATCACCCTTTCCTTAGCCTAAAAATTACTAATTCCTCACTACACTTACCCAAGCCTCTTAAAACTGATTAGACGTTGGCCCCTAAGGATTCGAGCTCATTAAGGAACAAGAAATCCTTAAGTGAACCGGTCCAAGTTTATTTGGATTAATTGGTGTCTATGGCAAGGTTTAGGGTTATGTAAGCCCGCAAGGAAAGAGGTACTTAATTGATCTTTGATCTCCCTCTAGTACTATCCTTACCTGGCTAATTACCCAAGTAAACTTTGATCTTTTTATTAAGGGAATTTTTGGTTAGGAGCTAGTCTAAGTCAAGTTTAGGTTTAACTCTAGAGTCAGGGTGATTGAAAAGTGATTGCCTTGATTTGCTTTTAGTTAGTTTTTCTTTTTTTTCTTTTTCTCATCATCTTCTTGACTTTTTCTCTTTTCCTTTTTCTTAAAATAAAAAAAAATTGATTTTGGTGTACGCAAACTTGGGTTAGGGATAATAGCAATCATTTAATTCGTTGTGATCCATCTCTTGAACCAAACGAAATGGTCAATACCAACCCTCCTGTTCTTCAAGATGTATGTTACCCAACTAGGAATGCAATCCCTTCGTGCATTAAGCTCCCCGATGCAAATGGAACAAATTTTGAACTTAGACCGCATTTTATTAACATGCTTCCCAAATTTTTAGGAGTAGAAACCGAAGACGCTTATATCTTTATCTCCGAGTTTGAAGAAGTGTGCCTCATGATCAAGGTGAGGGACTTAACTGAGGATGCGATCAAACTTCGATTTATTCCTTTTACCCTTAAGGACAAGGCCAAGAAATGGCTGTATAGCTTACCCACAAATTCCATCTCAACTTGGGATGAATTTGTTACCGGTTTTCTAAAAAAATTCTTCCCAATCCATAAAACGGTTAAGCTTAGAAACAGCATCATGAACTTTAAAATTGTCCCGGGAGAACCTTTTTGAAAGTATTTTGATAAATTTAAGGATCTTCTTATCCAATGTCCTCACCATGGTCTTGAAAAGTGGCGATTATGCCAAATCATTTATGAAGGATTGGATTATTCTTCAAAAACTTCCTTAGAGTCAATGTGTCAAGGGGATTTCATGAAAAAAATGCCGACGAAGCTTGGGACTTTTTAGAGAGTTTATCCGAGAAAACCATGCAGTGGGAACACTGTGATGACCGTGTTTTATCAGTTTCCTAACCCTAAACTAGTGGTCTTTTCTTAGAAACGAACATAGCCTCTGAAGCAAAGATGGCTACAATCATGCGTAGGTTAGAAGCTTTAGAAGTCAAAGAACGAGCTCCAGCTCAAATTAACCAAGTTTCTACCTCAGGATGTCATAACTGTTTATCTGTATCTCATGTTTCAGAGGAATGTCCTCTTTTAGGACCCGGTCAGCCACTAGGTCAGATAAACGCTGCATTTCAGCATCCGGTGAATGATCTATTTTCTCCAACCTACAATCCAGGTTGGAGAAATCATCTGAATTTTGTATGGAACCAGGGAAACTGCTCCGGAAATTAAAATTTCACTCCCTCTTCAACCCAACAATTTCCTAGGGGAAACACAGTTCCTTTCAGTTCTCAAACCAATTTTCAACAACCGAACCTGCCATTTCAAAACCAGTCTCCTCATCACCAATCTGCAAATCACAATCCTCAAATTGCTGATCACGATAAACCTCTCAATGTTTTGGAAAAGGGTCTAGAAACTTTGATTAAAACCTCTACACAGACCACAAACTTGTTGACTCAAACATCAAACACGTTGAATTCCTTAATGCAATCAACCGGGCAAATCCTCACTTCCAACACCCAAGCCATAGCTAGGTTAGAAACCCAACTTGGTCAACTAGCTAATGCCATAAGTGAGAGAGATAAAGAAACTTTTCCGAGTCAACCCGTGACCAACCCAAAGGACACGGGTACAAGTTCAACGTACCAAGTGAATGCAATCCATTCACTACGGTCGGGAAAAGAAGTTGATAATCAGGTTAGAACGCCTCCAGATGAAACCCTTGAACCAGAATAAATTCTTTCTCCTTCTGATAACTCACCCACTTCTAATGAACCAGAGCTGGAACCTGAGCCTAATTTTGATCGGTTTAAACCAGTTGCTCCATACCCAGATCGACTTAAGCCTAGGAAATATTCCCCTCAGGAGGAGAAGATCCTAGAGACTTTCAAGCAGGTCAAAGTTAATATTCCTCTCGTAGATGTCATTGAACAAATTCCTTCATATGCAAAATTTTTAAAAGATTTGTGCACGAAGAAGAGAAGAATTAACGTTCTAAAGAAAGTCTTTCTTGCTGCCAATATCAGTGATGTACTCTAAAAATCCATACCTTTGAAATACAAGGATCCTGGTTGTCCTACTATTTCCTGTGTCATTGGCAACACTCGCATTGATAAAGCTCTTCTGGACTTGGGAGCCAGTGTAAACCTCCTTCTCTATTCAGTGTATTAACAGCTAGGTGTAGGTGACCTTAAACCAACAAAATGTACCCTACAATTAACAGATAGATCCGTAAAAATTTCTATGGAAAAGGTAGAGGATGTGTTGATCAAGGTTGGAGAGTTTATTTTTTCTGTTGATTTTATTGTCTTGGAAACACAACCCGTTTCCAATCTCAAAAGTCAAATCCCAGTTATCTTAGGTAGACTATTCTTAGCCACTTATGATGCTCTCATTAATTGTAGAACTGGTCAGATGAAACTATCCTTTGGGAATTTGACTGCTGAGCTCAATATCTTCAATGCAGAGAACAATCCAGAAAATCAGCCTTTCGAAATCAATTACATCCAAGAAAGTTTAACAGAAGTAGAGAATGAATCTGACCTAAGTTTAGAGGAAATCTTTTATGAGGAACTACAGATATTAGCAACCTCAGGTTGGATTTTTGAGAACGAGAAAACTGTGTCAAATACATGCAGTTGTGATTTAACTTTTGAAGAACTCTTTTCAGATGAACTTAGTTTTTTAGAAAATAACCAATTAGAATTTAAACCCTCAAATATAGAATTTATGTTTGAGAAAAATTTCAAAGATAACTGATTGCACAAACTTTTATTAATAAAGAAGCTAAGTTCAAAATGCATAACACCAATAATACCTACCTTTATTTCCTGCAAAAATCATTGCAAACCTTGAAATTTTTAGAATTTGAGAACATCATTGATTATATTATCTTAAAATTCTTTAAATTTCGGGTAGAATTTTCAGCAATAAGGTAGGATTTAATGTAGAATGTGTCTCATGTTTCATCTTTTATTCTACATTTTTATTCTTTGTCTCATAATAATAAAAGAATTTATTCTTCTCTCATGTGAGAGTTTCTTGTTGTTCTTTATTTCAAAAACAAAACAAAACAAAACAAAACAAAGAGAGAATAAATTTTGGCTTCACCCCCTCATCTTGAAGGTATTTGCTGAATTTTTATCATTGTTCAAGCTAGCCAAACAAATGTAAGTGCTTCAATTATTATCTATTTTACTTTGTGCATAATAGAATTTGTATTGAGGACAATGCAAAATTTAGGTGTGGGGTGGGAATTAGTCATTTTGCTTAGTCAATTTTCCTCTTTTTCTTACCATTTTTTTCTTTTTATGTCATTTTTCTCTCTTCATTAAAAAATAGTCACTTGCCAACTTAATAGAGTTGATTAATAATTGATCTATTTGATGGAATTTAAGTCTTCTAATCCTTAGTTAGTTCTATACTCAAGTTTACCTTTTATGATAACTCCAAATAAATTTCTTAAGAAATAATTTTCAAAGTAGTATACTTCACTTAAGTCTTAACTTAGATTTTAAAGTAATGAAATTTTTGTATGTCTAGCTTAGAGTTAAAAATAAATTTTCAAGTTGTCCTAATCTATATATCTTTCAAAATATATACATATACTCATATATAAATATATACATCATATATATATAATGCAAAAAAAAAAATCTTGAACTCTAATGTGGTTCTATCTTATTAAGCCTAAGTTGACTGAGTAATTAAGCCCAAGGAGTATTTTCATTCTTAATGACCTAAGCCCACTTGGGTTGGAATCCATTGGCCCAAAACTCTTTAATGGTCTCTTAGAAAGCCCAACAAAGTAGAACAAAATCACTATGGAATAAAGATTGTCATATATATATATATATATATATATATATATATATATATATATATATATATATATATATATATATATATATATATAATAATTTTATATATATATAACAAATATATCTATATAGTTATATTTATATATTTTTGAAGAATAAATTGATTAAGAGACTTGAATTTTTATTGAAACAAAGAGCTAGCATGTTCTCTTCAAAACTTTTATTTTTCTAAGTTAAACTTGGTTTTGTATAACTATAATGGAAGGATTTTCTTAAGAAAATTACATTGGAGTTATGATAAAAACATTTTCTTGAGTATTAACCAACTTCAATTGGAATATTTGAATATATCAAATGAATTAATTATTTCATTAACGTCTTTAAATTGGCAAGTTGACTGAATTTTGTGGGTATATTCACTGCAAACCCTCACGAGACTACAACTCGTCCACTAGGGTAACCTAGGATTTTAAAGGCTTGTTGTATACGCTAAATACAACCGCGATTCCTGCGAAAGTGAGTTAACTTTTCTTTTTATTTTCTTTGCTAGAGGACTAGCAAAAGTTTAGATGTGGGGGTATTTGATTATCACATTTTAATTATAAATTTATACCCTCATTACCTATTTTATATGAATAAAGATACTACTAATAATTATTTTTACCTTAATTTGCAGGTTAATGGAGTATTAATGAATAAGAGCCCAAATGACTCCAATCCTCTGATTTTCTACCAATTTTTGAAGCCCAAATATGGAGATAAATGAAGGCCCAAGATACCAAAGTGATCCAAGAGAAATTCGTGAAGAAAAATGAAGAAAAGATAAATTCGGTTGGAAACCAACCGGTCGACAATCGGTCGACCAACCGGTTATTAACCGACACAACCGATTGGCCGATCGTTTGGTTCGCAACAGATTTCAATTAATGGCTGATTTCTCTTTCTTGATGGCCAAGTTTGATCTAATAGTTCATGTTCACTCCGTTGGGCTATAAATAGGGGTTGAGGGGGAGAGGTTTGAGTGTGAAATATTTTGTAAAAACTCCATTTAGAGAGGAGGGTTACTCTTAATTGAGAAGACCTTCCAAAAATTATAACTTTTGTTACACAATAAATAAAATTTTTCACCCATTCAATTTCCTTTCTCTTCTTCTTATCCAAGGACCAAAAGGAGGATGAGATGAAGATCAGGAGTTGTAGGTTTCTATTTTATTTCTTTTGCATTTCTTTTTCTTTCTTATTCATTTAATTGCTTTGTAGTTTAGATTTACTTTCATGCAATTTAATTCCATGCAACTTACTTTCATGTCTTGCCTTTAATTCATAAAGTAGATTTACTTTCATTGCTATTAGTTTAGATTTTCTTTTCTTTTCTTTCTTTGCTTTTATTTTCTTTTCTTTTGTAATTAGTTGAATTTTCATTCTCCTCCTCTTACTCTCATCTTGATTTTCTTTCTTTTAATTATCCAAAGATGTGAAACTAACCTCTTGTGGGGATCTAGTTTTGCATGAAATTAGTCTAATTCTCTCTTATATTTGTGAATCACTCTCTTATGCTTAAAATGATCATGTTTAGGCTAATCAACTAGAGAACTAATCGATAGAAGAAGAATTTAATAGTCTATGCTTTCCTTAAGTGGTTTGATAGGTTATGCTTATGAATTCTAGGATTACTATCTTGTTGTTATTCTCCTCATGAGTATTGATTTCATTTAGGTGATAATTTGATAGGTTATGCTTTCCTTAAGTGGTTTGATAATCTATGCTTAATAAATCTAAAATAAAATGTGATAAAAAGAGAATGGTTCATATTTTATAAGTGAGATTAGCTAGTGGATTCAATTCTAGATTCCTTCATATCTCTAATTGAATCCTCCATCTTTTGCCTTCTTGATTTTGATTTCTTGATTTCGTTTTCATTTATCTCTCTCTCTCTCTCTCTCTCTCTCTATCTTGTTTTCTTTTATTTACACTTATTCACCTTCTCAATCTCAATCTCTCCCTAACACATTTTCTTCCTCGTTTCATTTATTTTGTACATAATCCACAATCCACTCTCTAATCTTTTCATGACCACTTTCACCATGTACATAAACTCCTAAATGTCGTGCATAATTTGAGAACCAAAACTTGAACAAACTCTTCATACTTCCCGTTCCTTGTGGGATCGATAACTCTTTATACTATAACTTGAAGGTTGTATACTTGCAACTATAGGACATCATTTAGTCCCCATCAGCTCTAAGCCAATAGGTCCCCGATCTCAACTCCTCAAGAACGGTGTAGGGTCCTTCCCAGTTAGGGGCAAGTTTGCCTCGCCTGGTGTTCTTGTCAAACGCCGCCTTTCTTAAAACTAGGTCCCCAACGCAGAATCTTCTTGGTCGAACATTGCTGTTGTAGTGTCGGGAGATCCGTTGTTGGTTGATAACTTGTGACCGGAGTGCTTTTGTTCGGACTTCCTCGATGAGGTCAAGTCTGAGTCGTAGTCCTTTCGTGTTCGCACCTTCATCAAAATACTGCAGACGGATGATTGACATGCCGATCTCAACTGGTGTGATGGCTTCGGCTCCATACGTTAGCATGAATGGAGTCTCCCCCGTGGAGCTCTTGCGGGTGGTGCGATAAGACCATAGGATGCTGGGTAACTATTCTACCCAATTTCCTACCGCGTCGTCCACCTTCTTCCTCAGGGCTTGCAATATACATTTGTTGGCGGCTTCCGTGAGTCTATTGCACTTCGGGTGGGCGACCGAGGTGAATTTGAGGCAGATATTGTACTCTTCACAAAAGCTACGAAACCCGCTACTATCGAACTGGGTTCCGTTGTCCGTCACAAGGGAGAGAGGCATGCTGAATCTGTAGACGATGGATCCCCATACAAAACCAGTGACGTTACTCTCACCAATCTTAGCCAAGGGTTCGGCTTCTATCCATTTGGTGAAGTAGTCGATCGCCACTATCAAGAACTTCCTCTGCCCTAAGGAAATGGGCAGAGGGCCCAACAGATCTAATCCCCATTGGGCGAAAGGGATGGGACTTAAGATAGAAGTGAGCTCGGTAGTCATCGCTCGCGGGATGGCTGAAAAGAATTGGTACTTCTGGCACAAGGATACGAGCTTCTTGGAGTCGGCTTGTATGGTGGGCCAATAATATCCCTGGCGGATGACCTTTTGGGCAAGATTTCTAGCCCCAGGGTGATTTCTGCAAGTTCCCTCATGGATTTCTCTGAGAACATACATGGCCTTCGAGGGTCGGAGGTATCAAAGGTAGGGCCCCACACCGCGACCGGCATGTGACATCCGACATACCGGTCATCGATCATGAGATAGCCGCATTCCATCAGAAGCTCTTGCCTTCGAGGGCGTCCTCAGGCAGGGTCCCTTGTGTAAGAAACAGGACGATGGGGTCGATCCAGCATGGCTCTGCCGCCGTTCCGGTTTGCATGATTGCTTTTGGTGCCCCCGTGATGTTGGGACGCTCGAGGGTGTCAGTGAAGATGGGTCCCGGGCCACCCCCCGCGCTGGTCGATTCGAGTTTAGACAAAGCATCCGCGCGAGCATTGAGGGCGCGGGGGACTTGTGATATCCGGTATTCATTGAATTTGGCCAATAGCTCTTTCACCACTTTCAAGTACAGGGCCATCCTCGAGTCCTTTGTTGCGTATTCTCCCTTGACCTGGCGAACGACCAATTGGGAGTCAGCTAAGACATACAGGTGGCGGGCCTGGACTGTCAACGCCACTCAAAGTCCTGCTAAGAGTGCTTCATATTCGACCTCGTTATTCGAGGTCGAGAAAGAAAACGCAATGGAATGCTCATGTAGCGATCCATCGGGGCCTCGCAAGACCACTCCCGCGCCACTGCCGGACTCTCCTGAGGAGCCGTCTACCTGCAATAACCACCAAGAGGCGAACTCCGGTGAGTTGTGGTCTGCAGTTGTGTGGGCCAGAGGGGTTGGCTCTATAGCTGCTTGTGATGTTGGGGGTTCGGGTCAAGCTATGGGCGGAGGGATGACCGGCTCATCATCTGATGGGGTGGACTCGATGAGGAAGTCGGCCAAGGCTTGGGCCTTAATTGTGCTCCTGGGCTCGAACTGCACATCGTGTTCACTGAGTTCAACCGACCAGGCGACCATTCTCCCTGAAGTGGTGGGACTGCTAAGCGCCTTCTTCAAAGGTAAATTGGTCCGCACGACTATGGAGTGGGCTTGAAAGTAAGGGCGCAGTCTTCTTGCCGTGGTGATGAGGATGAAGGCGGCTTTCTCTAGGAGAGGATAGTTGAGTTCTCCCGCCTTCAGGATCCGGCTGACGTAATATACCAGTTTTTGGGTGTTCTCTTCTTCCCAAATTAGGACAGAGCTGACGGCTTCGGAGGAGACGGCCAAGTATAAGTACAAAATCTCCCCTTCCCTGGGCTGGCTCAGCAGAGATTTTGTGCTAAGGTACGCTTTGAGATCTCGGAAAGCAGCGCAGCATTCTGCCATCCATTCCATGCTCTCTTTATGCTTCTTGGTTCTCCTTAGGTTTTTGAAGAAGGGGAGGCTTCTCTCGGCTGACTTTGAGAGGAAGCGACCTAGCGTAGCTATCTTGCCGTTCAGCTTCTAGACATCCTTCAAGGTACAAGGCTCGGGCAGTCGCTCGATGGTGGCTATCTTCTCTGGGTTGATCTCTATGCCCCTCTGGGTTATCATGAACCTGAGGAATTTTCCTGATTGCACCCCAAAGGCGCACTTGGCAGGGTTGAGTTTCATGCGGTGGCGCCGGAGGGTGGAGAAGGTCTCGTCAAGATCTGATATGTGGGAGGATGCCCGCTTTGACTTCACCAGGAGGTCGTCCACGTACACTTCTACATTGCGACCAAGCTGCAGCTTGAAGACCCAGTTGATCAACCTCTGGTACGTGGTGCCCGCGTTCTTGAGCCCTAAAGATTTGGTTGTAGCCGGAGAAAGCATCCATGAAGCTGAGGAGTTCGTGTTCGGCGCTCTTGTCAATTAGCTGGTCAATCTAAGGGAGGGGTTAGCTATCCCTGGGACAGGCATTGTTGAGGTCGGTGTAGTCCACGCACAACCTCCATTTGTCGAGGGATTTCTTCACCAACACCACATTGGACAACCACTCCGGGTATCGCACCTCTCAGATGAACCCGGCCCTCAGGAGTCGGTCAACTTCCGCAACGGCTGCCTTCTGCCTCTCCGGGCTGAGGTGCCGCTTCTTCTGTCGAACTGACTTAGTGTGTCGGTCAACTGAAAGCTCATGGGTTATTACCTCGGGGGGTATCCCGAGCATGTCCTCGGGCCCCCAAGCAAACACATCGAGATTAGCCAATAGGAAGTCGATTAGGGTGCTTCGCAAAGGCTCCGCAAGGTTGGACCCGATTTTGACAGTCTTCTTTCCTTCTCGGTCAACCGGTATCTCATGGAGATCTTCTAAGGGAGTCGTCCTCTCCCGTTCTGCTGTTGTTTTGGCCTAGAGGCAGATCTTCCCGATAGGTAGAGTCTCTTTAGCTCCCTTCCCTTTTGTCGAGAGCAAATAGCAGGATCTGGCTTCTCGCTGGTTGCTTCTGGCGACCCCCATTCCTCAGGGGTGAGAAATTTGAGGCATTGATGATACGTGGAAGGGATGGCCCGCAAGAGGTGCAGTGCGGTTCGGCCCAATATGATATTGTGGGCCGACTTGAGGTCCATTACTAGGAACTAGATCTGGACGGTGGACACCCGAGGGGACTCGCCAACTGTCATAGGAAAAAGTAATTATCCCCTATGGCACAAGGGAATGTCCAGTGAACCCGATGAGCGGGCCCCTGCAGGGCTGTAGCTTGGACTTGTCGATGCCTATCTTGTTGAAGGCATCGATGTACAGGACGTCGACCGAGCTTCCAGTGTCAACCATGATCCTCTTCACTTGGAACCCATCGATGTCGGCTGAGATGATGATAGGGTCGTCGTGAGGCATCTCCACGCCCTTCAATTCTGCATTGCCAAAGGAGATGGACTCTTCTGTCCTTGGCCTCTTGGAGACCGAGTTGACCTACAACGATCGCTTAGCATACTTCTTGCGGGCGTTGTTGGAGGATCCTCCTGCTGTGGGGCCACCACTAATGGTAGTAATTACCCCCTTATGGCTAGCTTCGGGGGGGTCGCTCGTTGTGCTGCTGGCGGGGACGCGGCGAGCAGGAGCAAACTCTGTCGGCTTCTCTTGGGGGGTCCCCTCTTCAGTCTCTCTGAGAGATGAGCTTCTGCAAGTATCCTCTCCGCATCAGGTCTTCAATGTCCCTCTACAGGACGCGGCAGTCTTTGGTGAGGTGAACGTGGTCCTTGTGGTACCGGCAGAATTGCCGCGTATCTCGATTGTGAGGGTTCGATCTCATTGGGGGAGGGGGTTCATTGAGGTATCCCTCCTTCTAAACTATGAAGAGGGCGTCCGTGAGGGAGGTGTTGAGGAAGGTGTGGCTTGTCCTCGGGGCCTGCTCCCTTCTGTGGTCCCTCCTATCGGACCGGTATGAGCGGTTGTCAATTCTAGGGGGTCTCTGGGCCACTCCTGCCTTGGAGGAGAAACCCTAACTGGTTGGGCTTCCAGAACCACCACGGGGGCTAACGCCGAGGGTGGTGGATGCATTGAGTATGGCGGGATGGTCATCGTGGCTGGTGTAGGGGTTGTGGGTACAGCGGTACCTAGAAATCCGTTTGCGGCTTTGCACGCTCTGGCGTCTTCCATGTCCATGTACCTGCGCGCCTTGGTCATCAACTATTTGTAATCAACGACTGGCTTCTTGGAGAGCGAGTCGGCTAATTCACCAGGCAACAAGTCGGCTACAAGAGCGTTCATGGTGACCCTACTCCCTAGGTCATTGACTTCGAGTCGCTTCGCCTGGAATCTCTTAAAATAGGCCCGGAGACTTTCCCCGAGCTCCTACTTAGTGTGTATAAGCACATGGGTGGGCAACTTCTGCTAAGAGTCGGTGAGGAAATGGTGCACAAACTTCTAGCTGAGCTGTCGAAAGCTACTGATGGACCTCTTCTCGAGGGCATTCCACCAGAGTTTCGCGCTTCCTGATAAGGTGATGGGGAAGCACCGGCAAATGACAGCAGCAGATGCTTGCTGCATGGTCATCACGTCAAAATAGTTCTGAATGTGTTCAGCAGGGTCTCCTTCACCCTTATACTTTTCAATGGTCAGCATCTTGAATTTTTCAATAGCCGCACTCATGATTTCCTCGGTAAAGGGGGTATTCCCCTCAATGGTGTCAGCGACAGGGCGGAAGACCCGGTCATGCCCACCTGGCGCCGCTGGTGCCGGAGGGCTCCGAGTGGCACGTTCATGATGAGGAGGTCAGGACACTCCCCTTGTCATCCCGTCTCGGTGATGGCTGGGGCCTGGGCTCTCAGCTGTGGCTTCGGAATATTAGAGCTGGTGCTTGCAGGGTTCTTCGTGATGGGGTTGAGGCTGTCGTGGTGGCGAAGACTCTCGCTCTGTGCGGTCTTTTCGCTACATAGAGGCAGCACGTGGAGTCTTGGGTGGCGGCACGAGCTAGACCACTGATGGGGGATGTGTTGCCGAGCCACCGCCGAGGGTCGAAGGCCTGTCGCAAACCGGGTACTTTGCTAGGAGCTCATTGGTAAGAGCTGTGAATTGGAGTTGGAGGGATTGGGAGATCTTCTGAGCAGATTCGTCAAGTTGGGCTTGAGTGATGTAGCCCAGCAGTCCTCCAGGGTTGGATTGGTCAGTCCTAAACTCGGAACCAGACATGTTTGCTCGGAGAAGAAAGCAGCCCCACGGTGGGTGCCAAACTGTTGATGGTTATAATCACACAGTCAATAAGTCTAGGAGTTTTATTTATTGATGGGAGCTCGTAATCTTTCTCTGAATATCTGGCGAGACGTCGGCTGATTGAATCCTGCACAATGAAACAGCCGTAAGAGGGCGGGGTCTAATTCCCCGGTGGTTCCTCCGACAGTCAAGTCAGTTGATGTCTAAAAGGGGAGGATTATCCAAAAGGAATTGCAGGAATTCTCGTGATTGATCTTCTCAAAGTCAAGCTAGCTTACCTTCTCATGAGAACAGTTTTGCCTTTCATAGTTTGAGTAAAGGGTAATTCTGTCATTTCGGCCAAGATTAAGCTGGCAGCTGAGTTATATTCGACATCATAGGTGTCATCTATTGGGTGGAGGAGAGTCACTTCGATTAGGCATGGGTTGGTGGCTGAGTTAGATCCACCTTTACACATATCGTTTGCTGGGTGGTGAGAGTCCAGTCCGCATTAAATGAGATCTGATGGCTTCGGCGTGGTCTGATGTTTCTTAAAATCTTAGGGGCGAAGTAAATGATGGCTCTGATCAGCATTAAATGTGATGGTGATAACTTATCAGCATGAGAACCGGTGCAATAGTATCCTGGGGAGTTGTCGTAGGGGGTGCCGAGAAGTCCCGCCTTTCGAGTCGGCTATGAGAGGGGTCAGCCGACACTTGGCCGGGTAGACGCTTGGTCGAGACGGTCGTGGGGTCGTCTCGATGGGAAGGGGTTGACTCGATGAGAGGGGGTCGACCTGATATGGAGGGGTCGACTCATATAGTTGCTCGGTCGGCTTGGTGGGGGATGTCGACTCATCCCGCCTTTCGAGTCGACTCGGCCTAAGGAACTGGTGTTCGTGCCGTGGAGGACTAGCTGGCTTATCTTTAGCGTGAAGTGCTTATCCGTTGCTGAACGTGGATTAGTACCTGGGTTATTAAAGGACTATAACAATATTTTATTAATTATGTTCGCTAATTTTATTAATTCTCATGATCCAAATGATTTAAAATTATATTCGTATTAAATTAATTTGTGGATATTTTATTACGATGTCAGGACAAAATAATAAAATTGGAGCATACACACCATTAAATAAGCTTTGGGTAGATGAAAATTATGTCATCTTGAAAGGAAGAATCACTTTCGAATATGGGAAGGACAAAACACAAATCTTGAAATCTCATATGGAATTAACTTTATTCTCCTTGATAACAAGGTACATTCAAAATTTTATATATCTTGATAATTACAAGTTTAAATAATACAAATTTATTTTAATTATGATGTGTTTTATTTAATTTTTAATAGAACACTCATGCCCATGATTTTTGCCATATGAATGATGCATTACGACCGAGAAAATTAATACAAGAAGGAAAATTTCATATTTTCTCAAATATAAAGATTATTACTATAAATAAGATGTACAAACCAAGAAGCACTCCAAGATCTATTCATTTGTGTTATCGTACAAACATCAAGGTTTTAGAGGAGTATGATGATGATATAGAAAAATACAAATTCGAGTTTCTTCCTTATAGAGATTGAATCAAGAATCGATTCAAAAGAATTTCTTATAATGCATGATAATGAGTAAGTTACAATTTTATTATTGTTTATATGAAAAATACAGAAATATATTTTATAATATAAATATTAAATATATATTTTATTATTTTATCGGGTTCAACACTATAGCTATAACTTTGTGGGAAGGTTTAACTTGTGCCTGGAGGAAAAACTAAAACGGAGAATCAGAACTCAATGGTTATTATTATGATCGATTTGTTGTACTTTGGATTTAGAGGTATGAAATATATATATATATATATATATATATATATATATATATATATATATATATATATATATATATATATATATATATATATATATATATATATATATATATATATATATATATATATAAAACCTATAATAACTTATATTTGTATGTCTAATTATAAACTTGTAATAATTAAAGATTTACATAATATTACATATTTTTTCAATTATTATATTTCTGTTCATATTCTTTTCAGGTGAAAGGATTGACAAGTCTTTAGATCCATGTATGCTACAAAGTTTTATATAAAACCCGAGTGATAATAAGGATGTTGTTCAAACTCAAGGGTATTTTATAACTTTTGTGAAATAATATAATTTTATTTTCATAAAATTTATTTAGAATTATGAGAATTACTATTTTAAGTAATTATTTTTCTTAACTTTTTCTCAGTTTATTGATGCTAACTCAATACCAAATTTTTAGATGGAACAAGATCGCTAAGCACATAAGTGAAGTTTAAAATTGACGATGGTACAATTGATGACATTTGTAAAGTAAAGAAATTAAATGACGACAATGTAAGTGAATTTTAATTTATTTTAGTATTGAATTATTTACTAAATTTTATATATATTCAATTATAGTTTTAACACTATATGTATATAAGAAACAGATACAATTCTTACACAATATACTTGGTATATTTCATTTAAATCACTAAAATAAAGTATACAAAATTCAAATTAAACTTAAATTACAATACAACGACTATATAAATACATTACATAGACCTTCAAAGGTTAATACTTTAATTCATTTATCATGCACTTTTTGTTGATTTTTTTATAATTCACTTGATGAATATATTGTTTATCTATACTATTTGAAGAAGAAACATTTCTTTTGTATCACTCAAATCATGGGAATTAAGGAGATATCGAGTTGGCGATATCTTTCTCATCTTGATTGCAATAACGAGTTGAAAGATATCAATGGGGTTCTTTACTATAGTCATCACAAAAATGAAATCAAATATGTAGAAGAAAGGTAAATAAGATATTATAAATTTTATAAATATCAATAATTTATAGTTTAGAAAAATTAAATTGAATAAACAATATATGATGCTAATATGTATTTAACTTTAAGTACAAACTTACCTTACAAGTGACGGATGGAACATGCATCACTACATTTATAATATTCCATGACGATATTCTTTATTTGATGAAAATTGGTCCTTCAAAATTAAAAATTTCGCTGGGTTTGGTAAATTATATCAAAATTAAATTAAATTTTTAATACATTTTAATTTAATATATGAAGTTGAAATTATTTTAATATTTGCTTAAACATGATGCGTAAAATAAGGAGATTCCACTTACTATCAAGAGATTAATTGGTAGAAATACGCATTTTCATATTAAGGTTATAGAGTTTAACACAAGTAAATGCATTGAAGGCTACACGGTTATTAAAATCATTATTGATGATGTGGACGATGAAAAACTCAACGGACTGTTACTGCTAACTGATGGAAAGGTAACATTTAGATAATCTAATTAATAACATTATATTCCACAATTTTATGTAATGTATTCATTATTCTAATACTAAATTTATTTTTATTAAAGGATGAAAAATCACTCGATATGACGCTGGTTAATGGCGATGATACCTGAAAGTACTTCTAATAAAAATTCTAAGAAGAAGGTTTTTGCTAAATTTAATATTAGTCTATTTATTTTAAATATTAAATCATGTTTATGTTATTCTAAGATGAATATATTATCATAGGATGAGAAACCAATTGAATTGAATCGGGTTGATACCATTGATAATCAATCTGTTGAATTAAATCGGACTTATCCACACGGATATCCACCACTAATAGCAAAGGCAAAAAGAAGATTTTAGATGTATCACCTATTGCTACGCTTGAATCTTCTGCATTTAAAACCCCACCTACAACCAGTGGAAAAATAATAGTTACAATCGGGTTGGCTTATTTATACATTAATTAATTTAAATATATAATTTTTAGTATTAGATTTACTAAATAAACATGTTTTTATTTTGCAAAATGGACAAAGAACCAGCTCTTTCAACTTTGACGAAGAGGATTAAGACGGAGAAAAATAATTAAAATTATTGAAGCTTTTCTTAATATTTTGCTTATTACATCTTATGATTGGTTAATTGTGTTGCTGTCATTTTTTATTTATGTCAATCTGGAGATAAGATGGTGATTTAATTAAATACTTATCCATAATTTCTAGTTTCAAATTCAAATACATTATCACCTTATCAATTATTTGAAATCCAAATACACCTTATCAATTATTTCAAAATCCACGTAACTAGATTGGAGCTTATCTACTCACTTGATGATAACAAATCAAAAGATTTCAAAGCATTATACCTTGATTTGGAGATTGATGTTATCTGGTATTCCTCCTACTATATAAAACTAACATCAACCTAAAAAAAAGAGGAGATCCCGAGACACCAAAAGAAAATCCCTAGTCCAAAAAAATCTCGAGAGTAAGAAAGGTCTGCAGCCTTCATCTCTATTTTTCGGCCACCAAAAGAAATCCTCTCTTCCCTTAACAGTCACCAACTCAAATCAAGCCATTAGCCAACATCCTCCTCAACATGTCCAGTCAACAACAAAGAAAAAAAAGAAGCAAAGGAAAATTTAACAAAAATCTCTCATCCCACTGCCTTCGTCCAACAAAAGAAAAGACTATCAAACAACAAAGAGATCAACACCCGAGACACCGTCCTCAACCCAAGTCACCGTACTCACCCGAGGCACCATCCTCACCTGAGGCACTGTCCTCACCCGAGCCACCGTGCTCAACTCTCGAGGCACCGTCCTCACCCGAGCCACTATGCTCAACTCTCGAGCCACCATCCTCAATCCGAGTCATCATACTCACCCGAGGCACCATCCTCACCCAAGCCACCGTGCTCAACTCTCGAGGCACTGTCCTCACCCAAGCCACCGTGCTCAACTCTCGAGGCACTGTCCTCACCCAAGCCACCGTGCTCAACTCTCGAGGCACAGTCCTCATCCGAGGTACCGTCCTCACCCGAGGCACCGTGCTCAACCCTGAGGCACCATCCTGACCCAAGATCGACGTATTCCTTTTCATAATTTTTATTTGAATGCGATGCGAACAAAGAACTTATGTGTAGATGACTCTTTTGTAAATTAGACTACTAGATCGTATATAAGGTAGATAAACAAAAGTTGATTTTTGCACAAATTCAGCAGGATGACAAGGATTTTTGCATGAAGCTACCTAGTATGATTCAGATCTGATTGAACAAATAATATTAAAAAAAAGAAGAGAGGATTTTTGCATGAAGTTATGCAATATGATATAGATCCATGTTCAAGACTTTGAAACAAACGAAAAAGGGGATTCACAACAAGCAAAAATATTAATTGGTGTATTTATATGAATCTCACATGAGTTCTGATAAAATTATGCTTCAAAACTCATTCATCGTGAACTACAGGAGCGCAAGAAATAGCCACAGCGAGTACATATAAATTCCAATGTGTAGTGGCATTAGAAGTTAATAGTAGATATGAATTTCAATGGGTAGTGGCATTAGAAGTAATTATTAGAGTCCTATTTGGATCTGGGCTCTTGAAAAGAAAAGAAAAAGTTACAATTCAAAAAAGTTACAATTCACTCCCTTAGATATTTATAGTAAAAAAACACAGAAATTGCAAAAAAAATGCAGAAATTGCAGTTCAGTACCTAATTCAGAAACTGTAAAACAGTCCATAATTACAGTTTACACCCTGGTAAAACTGTAAAAATTGCAGTTCAGTCCCTGAATAATCCAGAAACTACAAAACAGTCCATAATTGCAGTTTGCACCTTGGTAAAACTACAAAAATTGTAGTTCAGTCCCTGAAAAATCCAGAAACTATAAAACAGTCCATAATTGCAGTTTGCACCCTGGTAAAATTACAGAAATTATAGTTCAGTCCAAAATTACAGTTTGGTGCCTCTGAAAAATTTAAAAATTTCAAAGATTGCACGTTCTTCCGTAAAATTCCATGAACTGTGGATTGATCCCTGAAAATGTTGAGAATACAAAGACAAATTCATAAAAATTCCAAAATTCGATCTCTACGTCGCTAAACTGGGTAAAATTCTAAATCTGACCACTACGTCATTAAACTAGAGCAAAATATCAATTCCGACCACTACGTCATTAAACTAGAGCAAAATATCATATTCGATCACTACGTCATTAAACTAGGTCAAATTCTAAATTTGACCTCTACATCATTAAACTGGACAAAATTCCATATTTGAACTACGTCATTAAACTGTGTAAAATTCTAAAATTCGACCTCTACGTTGCTAAACTGGGTAAACTAGAGCAAAATATCAAATCCGACCACTACGTCATTAAACTAGAGCAAAATATCAAATTCGACCACTGCATTAAACTGGGCCAAATTTTAAATTTGACCACTACGTCGTTAAACTAGAACAAAATTTCCAAATTTGACCTATACGTCGTTAAACTGGAATAAAATTTGAATTTGACCTCTACATCGTTAAACTGGAATAGATTCCAAATTTGACATCTATATCGTTAAACTGGAATAAATTCTAAACTTGACCTCCACGTCGCTAAACTGGGCCGAATTTCAAATTTGACCTCTACATTGCTAAACTGGGTTCAAAAATTCAAGTTTCATTTCGTTTCTCCAAGTCAAACCCAAACCCAAATTTCAATCGCCACATCTCTAGTGTAGGACTTTATATGAAGATTTGTACACCGGGCCATGTGCTCCGCATTTTGAATTGAAACGCGGGCCATGTGCTCCGCGTTTTGGGCTTTGAACGCGGGCCATGTGCTCCGCATTTGGGGCTTGAGCGGGCCATGTGCTCCGCATTTTGAATTGAAACGCGGGCCATGTGCTCCGCATTTTGAATTGAAACGCGGCCATGTGCTCCGCATTTGGGGCTTGAGCGGGCCATGTGCTCCGCATTTTGAATTGAAACGCGGGCCATGTGCTCCGCATTTGGGGCTTGAGCGGGCCATGTGCTCCGCATTTTGAATTGAAACGCGGGCCATGTGCTCCGCATTTGGGGCTTGAGCGGGCCATGTGCTCCGCGTTTTGGGCTTTGAACGCGGGCCATGTGCTCCGCATTTTGAATTGAAACGCGGGCCATGTGCTCCGCATTTTGAATTGAAACGCGGGCCATGTGCTCCGCATTTTGAATTGAAACGCGGGCCATGTGCTCCGCGTTTTGGGCTTCGAACGCGGGCCATGTGCCCCGCATTTTGAATTGAAACGCGGGCCATGTGCTCCGCATTTTGAATTGAAACGCGGGCCATGTGCTCCGCATTTTGAATTGAAACGCGGCCATGTGCTCCGCATTTTGAATTGAAACGCGGGCCATGTGCTCCGCATTTTGAATTGAAACGCGGCCATGTGCTCCGCATTTTGAATTGAAACGCGGCCATGTGCTCCGCATTTTGAATTGAAACGCGGGCCATGTGCTCCGCATTTTGAATTGAAACGCGGCCATGTGCTCCGCATTTTGAATTGAAACGCGGGCCATGTGCTCCGCATTTTGAATTGAAACGCGGCCATGTGCTCCGCATTTTGAATTGAAACGCGGGCCATGTGCTCCGCGTTTTGGGCTTTGAACGCGGGCCATGTGCTCCGCATTTTGAATTGAAACGCGGCCATGTGCTCCGCATTTTGAATTGAAACGCGGGCCATGTGCTCCGCATTTTGAATTGAAACGCGGCCATGTGCTCCGCATTTTGAATTGAAACGCGGGCCATGTGCTCCGCATTTTGAATTGAAACGCGGGCCATGTGCTCCGCGTTTTGGGCTTCGAACGCGGGCCATGTGCTCCGCATTTGGGGCTTGAGCGGGCCATGTGCTCCGCGTTTTGGGCTTCGAACGCGGGCCATGTGCTCCGCATTTTGAATTGAAACGCGGGCCATGTGCTCCGCATTTTGAATTGAAACGCGGGCCATGTGCTCCGCATTTGGGGCTTGAGCGGGCCATGTGCTCCGCATTTTGAATTGAAACGCGGCCATGTGCTCCGCATTTTGAATTGAAACGCGGCCATGTGCTCCGCATTTTGAATTGAAACGCGGGCCATGTGCTCCGCATTTTGAATTGAAACGCGGGCCATGTGCTCCGCGTTTTGGGCTTCGAACGCGGGCCATGTGCTCCGCATTTTGGATTGAAACGCGGGCCATGTGCTCCGCATTTTGAATTGAAACGCGGGCCATGTGCTCCGCATTTTGAATTGAAACGCGGGCCATGTGCTCCGCGTTTTGGGCTTCGAACGCGGGCCATGTGCTCCGCATTT
The DNA here is from genome assembly GCA_012295165.1 of Asparagus setaceus. Classification (NCBI taxonomy): domain Eukaryota; kingdom Viridiplantae; phylum Streptophyta; class Magnoliopsida; order Asparagales; family Asparagaceae; genus Asparagus; species Asparagus setaceus. The sequence goes on along the minus strand of CM022707.1, from coordinate 43,457,532 downwards.
GGGGCTTGAGCGGGCCATGTGCTCCGCATTTGGGGCTTGAGCGGGCCATGTGCTCCGCATTTTGAATTGAAACGCGGGCCATGTGCTCCGCATTTTGAATTGAAACGCGGGCCATGTGCTCCGCATTTTGAATTGAAACGCGGGCCATGTGCTCCGCATTTTGAATTGAAACGCGGGCCATGTGCTCCGCATTTGGGGCTTGAGCGGGCCATGTGCTCCGCATTTTGAATTGAAACGCGGGCCATGTGCTCCGCATTTGGGGCTTGAGCGGGCCATGTGCTCCGCATTTTGAATTGAAACGCGGGCCATGTGCTCCGCGTTTTGGGCTTTGAACGCGGGCCATGTGCTCCGCATTTTGAATTGAAACGCGGCCATGTGCTCCGCATTTGGGGCTTGAGCGGGCCATGTGCTCCGCATTTGGGGCTTGAGCGGGCCATGTGCTCCGCGTTTTGGGCTTTGAACGCGGGCCATGTGCTCCGCATTTGGGGCTTGAGCGGGCCATGTGCTCCGCATTTGGGGCTTGAGCGGGCCATGTGCTCCGCATTTTGAATTGAAACGCGGGCCATGTGCTCCGCATTTTGAATTGAAACGCGGCCATGTGCTCCGCGTTTTGGGCTTTGAACGCGGGCCATGTGCTCCGCATTTTGAATTGAAACGCGGCCATGTGCTCCGCGTTTTGGGCTTCGAACGCGGGCCATGTGCTCCGCGTTTTGGGCTTCGAACGCGGGCCATGTGCTCCGCGTTTTGGATTGAAACGCGGGCCATGTGCTCCGCATTTTGAATTGAAACGCGGGCCATGTGCTCCGCGTTTTGGGCTTCGAACGCGGGCCATGTGCTCCGCGTTTTGGGCTTGAGCGGGCCATGTGCTCCGCATTTTGAATTGAAACGCGGCCATGTGCTCCGCATTTTGAATTGAAACGCGGGCCATGTGCTCCGCATTTGGGGCTTGAGCGGGCCATGTGCTCCGCGTTTTGGGCTTTGAACGCGGGCCATGTGCTCCGCATTTGGGGCTTGAGCGGGCCATGTGCTCCGCGTTTGGGGCTTCGAACGCGGGCCATGTGCTCCGCATTTTGAATTGAAACGCGGGCCATGTGCTCCGCGTTTTGGGCTTCGAACGCGGGCCATGTGCTCCGCGTTTTGGGCTTCGAACGCGGGCCGCAGGCCATGTGCTCCGCATTTGGGGCTTCGAACGCGGGCCATGTGCTCCGCGTTTTGAACTTCGAACGCGGGCCATGTGTGCCGCGTTTTGAGCTTCGAACGCGGGCTGTGTGTGCCGCGTTTTGAGCTTCGAACGCGGGCTGCAGGCCATGTGCTCCGCGTTTGGGGCTTCGAACGCGGGCCATGTGCTCCGCGTTTTGGATTGAAACGCGGGCCATGTGCTCCGCATTTTGAATTGAAACGCGGGCCATGTGCTCCGCGTTTTGGGCTTCGAACGCGGGCCATGTGCTCCGCATTTGGGGCTTCGAACGCGGGCCATGTGCTCCGCGTTTTGGGCTTCGAACGCGGGCCATGTGCTCCGCGTTTTGAACTGAAACGCGGGGATAAGTCCCGCGTTTTGCTTTGAAGAGATCAATACTTGTGATCTCTTTTCACAAGGATTGTCAACTTGTAATCCTTGTACTCTGGAGACATTAGCTTCTGATTCTCCTTTGTTATCGTGAAAGTCGTCAGCTTGTAACCTTCATCGATAGTGTTTCGCGGATATTGGCTGTCTTCAGTAATTTTTTACAGCCTACAGGTATGCCCCTGGTTAAGCCATGTATATGATCATTAAAAAAATATTATTGTATTTTCTTGCTTTGTGAGTTTTGTCTTGGTTTGATGATTTTTATTGACTCTTAATCGAATGTTCCTTTCATCAGTATGGGTAGTTAACAATAGACTCCTGAGTCTATTGGGAATCATGAACCCACATAAAAATAAAACCCTCTCCCGTAGGGTAAATTTAACGGGATCGATATACAAGACAAAATTATCTATCTGAATTGGATGCACTTATATGCAACTAATTTAGATAGACAATTTTAACCCCACGATTGATTGAGAACTTTTTTTTTTGTGATGCATCATTTGCGAATAATATTTTTGAACATTAAATTGTTTTATATCTTAATTTCATTCAAGTTGCATTTAGGTATATTTTGATTATCTTCATTTTATTCATTTATTATGAAAAATTAGTTTAAATAATCTTAATCTTAATTATAGCTTTATATAAGTTGTTCAATATCATTATTTCCAAGCGGGGACATGTTTTCTAACCTCAATGGGGGTGGGGGGAGGGTGGGGGTTCAAGTGCTTCGAAGGGGGTTGAGTCATTAGATCTTTTAAATTATATTCGGATACGAGTGATTAAAACACGACAAAATATAAATGAATTGCGATAAGACCGTGCTTAGCACAGGCTAAAAGACTAGTTTTAGTAAAACATAGACCCCTTGACAGTGTTATGTTTTTTGTTAATCTTAAACTCACTTGAGAATCTCGTGCAAATATGTTAACAAATGTCTAACTCTAAACATCACACAATTCTAAGAGGAGTTAAAACTGACAGGAAAAAAAAGATATGAAGAAAAAGCAACCATAGTTCTAATAAAATAGAGGTAAATTACACCTAATACCTTATTATTTACCCAATGTTGCATATAAAACCCTCTTTTGTGAATGACTTCATTTAAATAACCTAAAGTTTCTAAAAGTTACAGTTTAGTATCCTCAGTTATGCAAGCATGAGAAATTCTTCCCAAAAATTCCTATGCGATACTCGCATGAGATTTTAGAACATTTCAGTAATTAAATTTGTAATATCTATTATTAAACCTATCAAAATCCTATTTTTAGAACATTTCATATTTTATCAGTTGGCATATTTTGCTTGGATGCTGAGAGGACTGATGATCATATATTCTTTACTTGCTATTCTTACTTCTCAAATATGGTGTTTTTTCATCTCTATTTTACAAATATCATATTGGCCAGGATCGTTTGAGGTGCTCATTCAATCTAAGGGAAGTTTCCTGGCTAATTAATGGAGATACTAGGCTCTTATGGCAATACCTTTTTCCTGTATGTTGCTGGGTTCCAAACGAAATGAGAGGATTTCTAGAGATGGGAATTGCACAGTTCAAGATATCATATCTAATACCTTGCATTTTGTGCATCTTTCGACAAGAAACACAACTTCGAAGAAGGCTATTGGTTTGAAGAGACAAGCTGCAGATCCCTCTACCTTCATCTTCTGAGCATGTTGCAAGGGGAGAACATGAGGAGATTGACACTAGCTCCAGAAATGTTTGAAGGGGATTAATGGATGCTACGTTATCAGGTCGTTATATTTGTGTTGCGACGAAGGCTTTGTGCTTGTTTTGAGACTTTTGGCTTGTTTTGCTCTTTAGGTTGGTTGTTGTACTACAGCTATGTAGTTTTCTTTTTCTTCCTTCAGGGACTTGAGGGGAGCTATACGTTCTCTGTTTTTGTCTAGCCAAATTGCCGTGTAGATATCGCTGATTGCGGGGTGTGACGATGTCGTCCGCTCCTCATCTCCAAGGATGTCTACAAGGCCTAAAGTAAACAGAGAACTAACACTACTGGAAAACTTGGCATTATCCACGGAGTAATTCCTGGGTACATGTTGTAAATTGGTTGGAAGCCATCAATACCCAGGATATTTTCCCAAGAAAAAGTACGAGGGTATTTCCCTTGGTGCTAAAGGTCACTACCCACAAACAGCTTTTTTAGTTCGTGGGTAAATGTCGGTCCGTGGGTACAGCTCTCTACCTGTTATGTATGTTTAACCCTAGGAAAAAGTCTACACCCACAGTACATGTATGTTCCTAAATAAAACTCTATGCCCTCAGCAAATATTTGTCACTGCGTAAAAGTCTATACCCATGAAAGTTATAGGTCACCATACGCGGCAATTTGTTTTTGAGACAGATCAATACCCACGAATCATCTCCATGGGTAAATGTTATTCATTATTTTTACTGACTTATGCCTATGAACTTATATGTAATAAAGTCTTGGGTGAAAACCATTACACAACAGGCATAATGTTTTCTTTAAGGAACAAATTTACTATAGCTTACCTGTAATCAATTATAAATGCACCAAAAACTATTATACAATACAAGCAATCAATTCCACAAATAATATGTCAAACTCATTAAATTGATATAGATAACGATAATGTCAAAATATATGTACCAACAAAGTCTTTCATGTAATTTTGAATATCTACATAAGGGGCTGAAAAAAAATTCTCTCATTTCACTAGTTGTCTCCATCCACAGTTTTCATCCATCAAGTCTATGCAAGATCGTACAAAGAAAAAAATTATAATTAATAATTAAACCTTTTCTTACCAAAACTTGTCAGAAATAATCTATCTTTCAAAAATAAAATTAAGTTATTCAAAAGTTATTAGTTACCTCATCTTCGATATTATCACCAGAATCGTCAGTGTCGGAGTCCTCGCTATGAGAGTCAAAGTCAAATACTTCATCTAGTGGGGTTGGAGTGGATCAGAGTTGGGAAGTCTCTGCACAATCTGTTGATTTATTACCGCAAAGCAATTCTTCATATAATTCTTCATCTTTTTCTTCATGTCATTCTTCATTTTTTTCTTCATCCCCTTATAGCGCTACATTTAAAACAATATGAATTTCATTATCAATTAAAAGTACTTTATAATTATCTTGATTACAATGACATATCATATAAAGCACATAAGATATTCGGAGAAAATTGTATGAGAAATATGAACTGTCGAATGCAATAATAGCATAAAATAGAGTCTTGCAAAATATGAGAGAGAATAATAGGCAATTGAGATTATCGGTCAGGTAAATGGGAGAATAACAGGAAGTCCATAGAAATAAGTTCTCATCGTTGATAAGAAGTAAACAAAACACTTTTTAGAGGGAAGCCAATATCTAACGAACCCCCCATCTGAAACTAACAAAAAATAAAAAGACATTCATGGAAAGTTTGGTGTCCTCTACCAATATCTTCTAAATGTGAGGACCTACCTTATTTAAGCAATTAAGCATATTTGAGGAAATGAACCCTATGTGATTTCTTATGGTAAACTCTCTTTTCTTAATGCAAAGGTACCAAATAGCCAGAGTAAATATTCAAAGCTGAAAGAAGAGTTTTCATTAGGTATAAAAGGGCATTAATAACCAATATTAGCCTTTGTTTGTGAGGTCGTGCTCAACAAGGACACAAGACATTTTCATATGCTTTCATAAAAGGGCATATCATTTCCACATATGTAAGTAATATAACATCAAATAATTAAACAATGAAATCAATCAAGTAAACTTACCACATCATTTTCAATAGGCTGAATAGTCAAGTTTCTCTTAGCTTTTTGTTTAATAAGGACAGCACCCACACCGTTTAATAGATTTCTATAGCTCTTTTTCACCGCAAGTACCTTCTCAATACAATTTATCTCAATCTCCTCCATTGCCCTTGAATTTGATTCTGATTGTTGAGGATTTTGAGTAACATTTGCTGCCATGTTACTCATTTCTGTCTGCAAATATAAAACAATTATTACTCATACATATTGCACATTACTGTATTTAATAATATACAGATAATAACATTACCTACTAATAATTCTTTTGTCTTCTTTGGGACACTCTGTTTTGGATTAGGAGAATCATAAGTCCTCTTTATCAAAGTAAGTAGACCTGGTGGGGTGCCATTGTTTTCTTCAGTCTTCATGCACAGTAAACAAATCAAATTTAAATATGCAATTTAGATAGAAAATTTGAAAACTGTTTGATTAAATATAAAAATATAAAATTAAAAACATACCATAATTCTCACAACATTTGCTATAGGTCGGAATAGACAATAACAAATTTGGTGCCCCATACATTATCAATTTCACTTGCATGGAATCTTAAATTATATAGGGTTTATGATAATTACCCATCAAGTTAAGATAAAAATTAAATGACAAATAAAATTAAATACTCAATCACATGTTCAAGATCATTGTTCTAATTATGCCGGCTATATCCTGTGTTATTAACTAAGCCTATCTTCTACTTGTGATACCTAGATGATAATTGAAAAAAAAGCCCTAAAATTGATTAAAACCATAGAAATTAAACCTAAAATAAAATAAGTAATACACAAATATTACCTTGAGATGCTTGGGTGAAAGCAGCAAAATGTTAATATTGCGTGCAAGAAGCAGATTGTTGCTCGTCGGAGATGAAGGTAGTGTTGGTCGAAGGAGGCGGATATGGTTATTTGGAGAGGTGGGGGAGGCAGCACTCGACGCTTGTGAGAAGAGGGGGACGAGACTAGGTAGAGGAGATGGAGGCGGTGCTCACGAGAAGACGTGGAGGAGGCACAAATTACTAGGGGGAGAAGTTTGTTTCACGGGAATAGGTTGAGGCTAGATGAATTTCTTTTTCCTGCTTGGGTTTTTGGCCCTGCGTGAGAGAATTGGGAGATGAGGATGTTGTGAACACGACATACAACAAAGGCGGAATATGCATATCGTGACAATTAATTGAAATTAATCAAAATTAGAAAAATACTTGAAACGCTTTCCGATATTTTATAATCCATCTTTCAAGATTTATCTGAAAAGTCCATCTTCCAAGATCTATTTAAAAATTACAAAGCTTCCTCAAGAGAAAAAGCCTCCAACTAAAATCCACCCATCACCGAAGATGAGCAATACTGAGAGATAGGTTCTCAATTTTCTATTTCTTTTCTATTATTTTGTTCTTCTCATAAGATTACATAAGAACCCCTATATATAGGATTATATTTGCCTTATAGATTTTAATTTCAAACAATTTTTAATTGTTCAAAATCTTTCCATAATAATTAAAGATAGAATATTCTTTTCATAACAATTAAAGATAGAATATTCTTTCCATAACTATTAAGGATAGAAATAGAATTGTATTATATGTATACCTCTTCTAATGACATTAGTGAGAATACTTGGGTCCCACATCGAGAACCAATTATTGATCAAATTAATAATTTTAATTTAACAATCAAATCCCTATCCGACTAACTGTTCATAAAAGCTCTTCCATAATATGGGATTAATTATTTATAAATAATATTTTACATTCAGTCCTCTCTAGTATTATTTATTTTATGCAACTCTTTTGAGCAGGACAATTCACCTATTTGCTCATCCTTAAATTGCAATTCCCATAAACATAAATAAAAATAATTTTGAACCATCAAAATATTTTACTTTTTTAAAGAAAATAAATTTTGAAAAACATTTTCCAAAACCATCCGCCGGCGGGAATTTAATAACTTTATGAGAATGCATAATAAATTAACTCATCATAATGAGTATACTGGATCCTATCTAGATATCCATCATTTCCCTAAATAAAATTTAGCAACCCAATGTTTCAGGTTGTGTAGCGCTTGCTAAACAAGCTTAACCATCACATCAAAGCATAATAAATTATCAAATCGGAAATGACAATATCATCAAGTCAAAGAGACAATGTAACAATTTAAATTCTCTATCTCTTAGGTGACTCGTCCTAGAGAATGCAAATGCGGTCTAGTGCTACACACATCACAATGTGTGCTTATGACATACACCCGGAGAATCCCCATTCCCGGTGGTTGAGACCCACCACCACATCTCACATGTCGATGTCATGCATAATAACCTGTTATAACAAAGTTATCCTGTACTAGTTATAGGTTAAGTACGAGTTTAAGAAATCTCTAAGTTAGATCACATCTCCAAGCAAGTGACACATCACAGTGCATGATCTAACAAAATAATTTCTAAGGTTACTATAATAATTATAGAAATAATGCCCAAAATATATGTGCAATAATTAAATCTATTAATATTACATAATTTGTATTGGATAATCAAGGGCATATCATTACTATTCTAGCAGAGGATACGTGATCTTAGACGTGATTAATTAGACAAAATTTTAAAATTTAAATAATTTATATTTAGAATCCTTTTAAGAATGGAATTGATCACTACCCACCATTATTCATTTATGGTTAAAAGTCTTTAGTAACATCAAACATGAGAAATTTATTGCTATTGACCATAACCCACGGACCCGCCATGGGTGTTGTATCTAATTCCCATAAATTGAATACCTATGTGTAATTTCTTGGGTACTGCTACGTAACAACCTGGATTTGCATCTCTAGGTAAGGTCCTTGGGTAATACCAAGTTTTCTATCTAGTAGTTTAAAAAAGAAGAAAAACAAGAAGAAACAAACTATCACAAACCCACATGAACCATACACTACTCCTATTAAATGCTCTCGGCATGTGGAACCTCTTTCACTCCCTTTGTTTTTTTGGTCAATGAATCTGAATTTCAATACCATGTAAAAAGCGGTGTATGTACAATCATAATCTCAGGTTAAACCTGAGTAATCACATCTAACATTTCTATAGCTAATTACAATCTCTTTATATACTTACAATCATCTTAATCCCCCTACCCAATCCCTATGCTTCACTGGAACTGGAATATGGTATAAGACAGTCAGGATATGAATTTTAATCAGCTTTGTAACTTCCTCCGTTGACCTCCTAGCATCCGCATATAGCCTCTTATTCCTCTCCATCCAAATGTAATACACTGTTGCAGCCAGTGCAATTTTTTAACTCTGTTCATATAGGAGTTTCTCTTCAAGCATGTAGAAAACCAACTCAACACCAGTCTCCAAGAACACATCAGAGTCCTGAATTTTAGCCAATCCATCACTCCATTCCATATACATGATGAGAAATCACACTCAAAGAACAGGTGATGCACATCCTCCACACTGTTAGAGCATAAACTGCACGAATTTGAATTCACAACACCCCATTTTAGCTAAGTACAATCTTCTTTCACTCCCTTTGATTCTTGGGTTATTTCGATCTTAGTCCTTTAAATCTTTCATACTTTGAGATTAGTCCCCAAAATCTTTAAAAATACTATTAGCTCCCCAAAATCTTCTTTCACTCCCTTTGATTCTTGGGTTGACGTAGTAAATGAGGTTAGTTTGGTAATTATTCATTAGTAATTAAGCACTAACTCAGTCATATTTAATAGATTGGATGAATTTACTGGAGAGACTAGCTTCAAATATGTTAGACCTAATAGCAATTTGAATGATTCAAGAGACAAGTCTCGAAATGTGAAAGATGTTAAGGACTAAAATATCAAAATAATCCTTGATTCTATTGTGATAAGCTCACAAAAGAAAGTAGACATCGCGAGTTGGGCGGGGTGAAGACACGGAAGGAGGGGATAGGCCAAACTATGGTGGTCCCCATGTCTCGAAAACTTGAAGTCCAGCTGTGTCTGTATGGAAGTTGATGAACATGCCTTCTCATTTGGAAAACGGCGTTTATTGTTCTTCCAATGTCTACTAAAAATAAATAAACAAATGGGTCAGTTGAAGGCTTGTAGCAATTAGTCAAAATATAACTTGATTATCTTGTAATTTTTCTTCCTTGGTTTTATCCCGCAGCGGGTGACGATTGACTGTGCTTAGCATGAGGACATCTAAGTTTATTTGTTTTGTGTGTTTTTTTTTGTTAAAATTTTCTAGAGGAAAAAAGAGAGAGAGCAGCATTACAAACTATTTTTTATTGAATTACTGATCCTTCGTTGAATTATTATTCCAACGCAAAATGTTGATAGAAAGATATGGATGTAAATGCATATTAGTGCTCTCCTAAATTGATCTATTTAGTTGTTTGCCAAATGTGACGGTTTGGTATAGGTCTAAACTTTAAAATATGATAGTTGTAAGTGATATTAAAATACAATAGTTGTGGCAAAATATGGATGTTGAATCTAGGAGAGTATTTAGAATTATCAAATACATTCTCAGTATATATTTATACATATTTTCCTAAAAAGGTACATTTACACATATTCTAATCTAATGTACATAGTGATCTCAACACTGGTGATCCGAATGGCTAGAAGGTTCCAATATGGTCCCCATGGCCTTGGGTTCAATTCTAGACTGGGTTATGAAAAAAAAGTACATTGTTGTTAGGACGAAGTCCGTACAATAGCTCTTGTTTGAATAATAACAAACTCTCATTTTGTACTAATAATTATTTGAGACGATATAATACAGGTGATTTTCACATTTTAATTATAATTTTATACCCTCATTATCTATTTTATATGAATAAAGATATCACTAATAATTATTTTTATCTTAAATTGCAAGTTAATGAAGAAAATATGAATAAAAGCCTAAATGACTAAACTCTCCTATTTTTTATCTTTTATTGAAGCCCAAATACGAAGTCAAAGGAAGGCCCAAGACTACACAAGGATCTAAGAGAAATTCATGGAGAAAAACCAAGAAAAAGATAAATTCGATTGCAAACCAATCGGTCGGCCAATCGGTCGACCAATCGGTTGGCCAACCGATTGGCCGACTGATTGGCCAACCGATTGGTCTGCAACAGAATTTGATCAATGGCTGATTTCTTCTCCTTGGAGCCCAAGTTTGATCCAAAGGTCTTCATTCATCATGTAGGGCTATAAATAGGGGTAGAGGGGGAGAGGTTTGAGTGTGAAAACTTTTATAAAAACTCGATTTGGAGAGGAGAGTTACTCTTAATTGAGAAGGCGTTCCAAATTTGTAACTTTTATTGCAATTAATAAAAGAATTTTTTCACCTCTTCATATTTTTCTTTTCTTCTCTTTATTCTTGATGAAGATGAAGATGAGATGAAGATGAAGATCAAGATGAAGATTTGCCTTCATCAAGAGGCTAAAACCCTCTTGGAATGTAATTTTTCTCTTTTATCTTTTATTTTTCTTATAGTATTTTCTTTTCTTTTCTTTTAATTAGATTTATTTTGATGTCTTGTCGAGTAGATTTGCTTTCTTATCTTTACTTTCTTGCATTTTTATTTTGTAGTATAGAATTATTTTCTTGCATAGTTAGATTTATTTTTATGTTCTTTTACTTTGGTAATTTAGATTTATTTTTATGTTCATAGTTTAGATTTTCATTTCTTTCTTTTTATTTTTCCTTTTGTAATTAATTTTCATTTCATACTCTCTAGTTTCTATTTTGCTTTTAATTCAATAATGTGGAACTAAAACTTGTAGGAATTCTAGAATTGTATGAAACTAGTCTAATCTCTTTTATATTTTGTGAATCATTCTTTTGTACTTAAAATGATCATGTTTAGGATAATCAACTAGAGAATTAATTGGTAGAAGAAGAATTTAATAATCTATGCTTATCTTAAGTGGTTTGATAGGTTATGCTTATGAATTCTAGAATTACTATTTAGTTGTTGTTCTTTTCATGAGTATTAATTTTACTTGGATGATAATTTGATAGGTTATGCTTTCCTTAAGTGGTTTGATAGTCTATGCTTAATAAATCTAAAGTTGAATGTGATAAAAGAGAATAGTTCATATTTTATATGTGAGATTAGCTAGTGGATTCAATTCTAGATTCCTCATATCTTTAATTAAATCCTCATTCTTTACTTTCTTGATTTTCCTCTTTATTCTTGATTTTCATTTGTTTATTTTATTTTTCCTCCATTTATTCATTATTCTTTCTCTTCTCTCAATCTTGTTTTGATTTTATTTGCAGATATTCACAAACACTCTCTTAATCTTTCCACAATCTATCACAATTCTTCTATCACACTCCTAATTGTCACACACACAATATAAGAACCAATTTTGATTAACTCTTACAACACCTTCCTCGTGGGATCGATAACTTTTTATACTATAACTTGATAGTTGTATACTTGCAACTTTATGTTCACATTAGTTACCTATCAACAGGTGAATACATATATAATAATTGTACAAGGCAAAACGATGTGAAAATCAGCTCAAAAGTTAATTTCAGCCTCCTCACCATCGATGATCTACAATGACTCATCGATGGTAGGTGAGCTCATCGATGGCTACAGTTACAAATCGATATTTTTCCCGAGAGAGATTTTCATATCATCGATGGGACCTCTCAACCATTAATGGGGCCTCGTCACTGTTGATGGTCGAGAGCCACTATCGATGGTAAAATTGGCTGATTGCAGAATTTTAGATTTAATCGCAGCTATTCGTTGTTTCTTTTATCTGAAATCTCTACCACGTTTAAGATATCTCTTTCTTGACCTATTGGGGACTTTATATTATTGAAAGAGAGAGAAGAGAAGAGTTCTACGGTTTTGAATTGTGAATAGATTTCATTGAAGGTTTTGACCCTCGGACCCTCGACAAACTCTCGCTCGTCGTGCATAACATCTCTGGATTGTTTCAGCAAGAAGAGTTGTCTTAGATTCATCATCTACACCGTTCTTCATCGTGATATGCTTAGATTCATCGAAGGATGATTTTGTTTAACAAAAGGGGTTTAAGATCTTTCATATTTTCTGAGCTTTAACTTTGGGTGCTTGGTTTTGATTTAAACTTATTTTTACGGCGTACTCAAGCCAGTTAGAATTGAGGGTTGGGACTAGATAGGACTAGGTGTTTACTCATTGTGGAGAGTTAGGTTAGATGCCTGAGTCCGGGTAAATTTCAGGGAGCGTCTTATAAGCCCACTAAATCGCGTTTGTAATTTAGGAGAACTTTTTCCATAGTGAGGAAGCCCCTTCGCGAGAAGGAAGAGTGGACGTAGAATTATTATCCGAACCTCTATAAAATCTCGTGTGTTCGTGGTTGGTAGTTATTTATGATTAATTATCGTTGATTACTTTTATTTTATCGTTTTTGCTACATATTCTGTATTTTAAGCAAAAAGCAGTAGCAACCTTACTCACCCCCCTCTAGGCTTGCCCTCAGATCCAACAAGTGGTATTAGAGCTTCGTTACCCATCTTTAGAATTCACAACATAGGGTAGAGATATCTAGTTTGACCGCAGTAACGGCTTTTCCTGAGGGACATGCAGTTAACCGACCCCCACTTTTCGATGAAATAAACTATAGCTATTGGAAACCGAGTATGAGAATCTTTTTATTATCCACTAATTTTGATGTTTAGAGTAGTGTAGATAATGGCTATAGTGAACCTACTACCATGGTAAGTATTGCTACCATTGTCACTCCTAGATATAAGTGGACCGCTCAGGACAAAAAAATATATTCTTTAAATGCAAAAGCTATGAATGCTCTTTATTATTCTTTAATTACTAAAAAAAGTTAACCATGTGTTAAATTGTTCTACTACGCAGGAAATTTGGAATACTTTGGAAGTTACACACTAATAGGAATTAAATGTGAATCTAAAGTTGCAAGTATACAACTATCAAGTTATAGTATAAAAAGTTATCGATCCCACGAGCAAGGTGTTGTAAGAGTTAATCAAGATTGGTTCTTATGTTGTGTGTGTGACAATTAGGAGTGTGTTAGAAGAATTGTGATGGATTGTGGAGAGATTAAGAGAGTGTTTGTGAATATGTGCAAATAAAATCAAAACAAGATTGAGAGAGGAGAAAGAATGATGAATAAATAGAGGAAAAATAAAATAAACAAAATAAAAATCAAGAATAAAGAGGAAAATCAAGAAAGTAAAGAATGAGGATTCAATTAAAGATATGAGAAATCTAGAATTGAATCCACTAGCTAATCTCACTTAAAATATGAACCATTTTCTTTTATCACATTCTACTTTAGATTTATTAAGTATAGACTATCAAACCACTCAAGGAAAGCATAACCAATCAAATTATCATCCAAATAAAATTAATACTCATGAAAAGAATAATAACTAGATAGTAATTCTAGAATTCATAAGCATAACCTATCAAACCACTCAAGATAAGCATAGATTATCAAATTCTTCTTCTACCAATTAGTTCTCTAGTTAATTATCCTAAACATGATTATTTTAAGCATAAGAGAATGGTTCACAAATTATGAAAAAGTAAAGCTTAGTTTCATGTAATTTCTAAAATTCTCACAAGTATTAGTTCCACATATTAGAAGAGGGTAATTTCCTAGAGGGTTCTAGCCTCAAAGTGAATTAAAGAAAAGAAAATAAACAAAATAAAACTAATCCCAAAAGGGTTCTAGCCTCAAGGTGAATAGTGCAAGAAAATAAAATCTAATCTACAAAATAAATGCGAGAAAGTAAAGATAAGAAAGTAAATACATGAAAGTAATGACATGAAAGTAATGACATGAAAGTAAATCTACACTACAAAGCAATAAATCTAATTCAAGAGGGTTCTAGCCTCATGAATATTTAACAACAAGAAAAGAAAGCAAAAAGAAAAATTTATTAGCAAAGAGAAAATTTGCATCCCAAGAGGGTTTTAGCCTCAAGGTGAAAGCAAACATTCATCTTGATCTTCATCTTCATCTCATCTTCATCTTCATGATCAAACAATGAGAAGAAAAGAAAATATCAAGAGGTGAAAATATTTTTTTATTAATTGTAACAAAAAGTTATAAATTTAGAAGGTCCTCTCAATTAAGAGTAACCCTCCTCTCAAAATGGAGTTTTTATAAAATATTTCACACTCAAACCCGTCACTCTACCCCTCTATTTATAGCCTACAACAATGAAGGAGAACCCTTGAATGAAACTTGGCCACAAAGAAATTGAAATCCAATCACAAATCTGTAACTACCGTTCACCAATCGGTTGACCAATCGGTTGGCCGACCGATTGGCCAATCGGTTGGCCGACCGATTGGTTAGCGGCAGATTGGTTTATTTGTTGATTTCTTGACACGATTTCTTCATGGATCGTTGTCTCTGCTTGGGCCTTCTTTTGTCTTCATATTTGGGCTTCAATAAATGATTGAAAATCAGGGAGTTTGAGTCTTTTGGGCTTTCATTCATTATTTCACCATTAACCTGTAAATTAAGATAAAAATAATTATTAGTGGTATATTTATTTGTATAAAATAGATGATGGTGATATAAAATTGTAATAAAAATGTGATTATCAAATAACCCCACACCTAAACTTTTGCTAGTCCTCTAGCAAAGAAAGAAATTAAAAGAGAAAGAAAAAAAAATCCTAACTCACTTTCGCAGGAATTACAGTTGTATTTAGCATATACAACAAGCCTTTAAACCCCTAGGTCACCCTAGTGGACGAGTTGTAGTCTCGTGAGGGTTTGCAGTGAATATCCCCACAAAATTCAGCCAACTTGCCAAATTAAAGAAGTTTATGAATAATTAATTTACTTGATATATTTAAATATTCTAATTGAAGCTAGTTATTACTCAAGAAAATATTTTTATATATAACTCCAAGGTAAATCTCTTAGAAAATCTTTTCATTATAAGTATACAAAACCAAGTTTAAGAAATTTAATTTAAAAGTTTTGAAAAGAACATGTTAACTCTTTGTTTTAAATAATTTTCAAGTCTCTTAATCAATTTATTTTTCAAGAATATATATACAAATATAACTATATATATAAAAACATTGTTAGTAAAATTTTTAACTCTTTATTCCTTGGTGATTTTGTTCTTCTTGATTGGGCTTTCTAAGTGGCCATTTAACGAGTTTTGGGCCAATGAATCTCAACCCAATTGGGCTTAGGTCATTAAGCATGGAAATACTCTTTGGGCTTAATTACTCGGTCAACTTAGGTTTAATACGATAGAACCACCTTGAATTTTAAGAGACTTTTAATTGGTGCCTATTTTTGCATCCTTCTTTTGTAAAGTTAGTTTTTTATAATATATATATGTGTATATGTATATATATCCTAAAAATATTTAGATTATGACAACTTGAAAAATTATTTTCAACTCTAAGCTAAGCATGCAAAAATTTCATTACTTTAAAGATCTAAGTTAAGACTTAAGTGAAGTATACTACTTTGAAAATTATTTCTTAAGAAATTTATTTAGAGTTATCATAAAAGGTGAACTTGAGTATAAAACTAACTAAGGATTAGAAAATTTAAAATTTATCAAATAGATCAATTATTAATCAACTCTATTAAGTTGGCAAGTGACACTATTTTTATGAAAAGAGAAAAAATGACATAAAAAGAAAAAAATGACTAAGATAAAGAGGAAAATTGACTAGTCCCCACCCCACACCTAAATTTTACATTGTCCTCAATGCAAACTTTATGATACACAAAGTAAGCAGACAAGAATTAAAACATTTACCTTTGTTTGGTTGATAATAAAACTGCAATTACCTTTTGTATAAGGAGGATGAAGTCAAAATTTCTTCTTCTTCTCTTTTTAATTTTTTTCATATATCTATCTTTTTTTTTCAAAAGAACAAGAAACCCTCATATGAGAGAAGAGTAAATTCTTTTTATCATTATTATGAGATAGAAAATAAAAATGTAGAGTGAAAGATTAATCATGAGAGCTCATACTATTCATTAAATCCTACCTTATTGTTAAAAATTCTACCCCGGATTTTAAAGACATCCAAAATGATATAATCAATGATGTGCGTAAATTTCAAGGTTTTAATGAAATTTGCAACAATTTAAGGTAGGTATTAATGGTGTTATGCATTTTGAACTTAGATTCTTTATTAACAAAAGTTTGTCCTAACACAACCAGTTCTTCTTTAAAACATTCCTTAAACATAAGATTTATGTTTGAGGGTTGAAAATTTAGTTGTTGTTTATTTTTCAAGAATCTAAGTTCATCAGCAAAGAGTTCTTCAAATGTTAGATTAAAGAAACATGTATTTAACACAGTTTCCTCGTTCTGAAAGACCTGATCTGATTTCTCTAAAATCTTCAGCTCCACACCAAAAATTTTCTCAAAACTATGATCTGATTCATTCTCTTCTTCCTCTTCTATTGAACTTTCCTGAATGTAGTTAATTTCTAGAGGTTGATTAACTAGTTGGTTCCCTAGATTAAAAATATTAATATCAGCAGTCAAATTTCCAAAGGACAGCTTTATTTGATCATTTCTACAGTTGATGAGAGCATTAGAAGTGACTAAGAATGGTCTTCCTAAAATGACTAATATCTGACCTTTGGGATTGGAAACGGCTGCGTTTCCAAGACTATGAAATCCACTGGAAAAATAAAATCTCCAACCTTAATCAAAACATCCTCTATCTCACCCATGGGGACTTTGACAAATCTATCAGCTAACTGTAATGTGTATTTAGTTGGTTTGAGTTCTCCTACACCTAGTTGCTGGTAGACCGAATAGGAAAACAAATTGACACTGGCCCCTAAGTCTAAAAGTGCATTATCAATGTATGTATTGCCAATGACACATGAGATAGTAGGACAATCATGATCCTTATATTTCAAATATACAGACTTTGAGAGCACATCACTGATAGTGGCAGTAAGAAAGACTTTCTTTGGAACATTTATTCTTCTCTTCTTAGTGCACAAATCTTTCAAAAATTTTGCATACGAAGGGATTTATTCAATAACATCTAAGAGAGGAATGTTGACCTTAATCTGCTTGAAAGTTTTTAGGATCTTTTCCTCCTGAGGGGAGTATTTCCTAGGTCTGAGTCTATCTGGAAAGGAAGCAACTGGTTTGAACCTATCAAAATTAGACTCAGGTTCGGGTTCAGGCTCTTGGTCATTGGAAACGGGTGATTACTGAATAGAGTCATCAAAAGGAGAGAGAATTTGTTCTGATTCAAGGGTTTCATTTGGAGGCAATCTAACTTGATTATCAACTTGTTTTCCTGACCGTAGTGAATGGATTGCATTTACTTGAGCTTGGTAGGTCGAACTTGATCCTGTGTCCTTAGGGTTGGTCACGGGTTGACTCGAAAATATTCCTTTCTCTCTCTCACTCACAGCACTAGCTAGTTATCCAAGTTGAGTTTCTAATCTAGTTATGACTTGAGTGTTGGAATTGAGAATTTGTCCGGTTGATTGCATAAAGGAAATCAAAGTGTTGGATTTTGAGTCAACAAGTTGGTAGTTTGTGTAGAGGCCTTAATTATGGTTTCTAAACCCTTTTTCAAAACATTAAGACGTTTGTCATGATCAAAATTTTGAGGAGTGTGATTTACAGATTGATGACAAGGAGACTGATTTGGATATGGCAGATTTGGTTGTTGGAAATTATTTTGAGAACTGAAAAGAACTGTGTTTTTCCTAGGAAATTGTTGGGTTGAAGAGGGAGTGAAATTTTAATTTTCGGAGTAGTTTTCCTAGTTCTGTGCAAAGTTCGGGTGATTTCTCCAATCTGCATTGTAGGTTGGAAAAAATAGATCATTCCCGGGATGCTGAAATGCAGCGTTTATCTGTCCTAGTGGTTGATTATTTCCTAAGAGAGGACATTCCTCTGAAACATGAGATGGAGAAAGATAGTTGTGATAACCTGAGGTAGAAACTTGATTGATTTGAGCTGGAGCTTGTTCTTTATTTTCTAAAGCTTCTAACCTACGCATGATTGTAGCCATCTTTGCTTCAGAGGCTATGTTTGTCTCTAAGGGGTGTTATTCGTTCCGGATTGTTGACTTGGACTCGGACAATTGTTCATGAATTCGACATTCTTGGATTGGGACCTGGACTCGAAATTTATGGTTAGAGCCCCGGACTCTTGGATTGGATTTTGATTTTTGTGAGTAGAATTCTTGAACTTTTGGTTTGGATTCTCGAACTTTTGCTTTGGATTCATAGACTGAAGGTTGGATTCTCGGAGTAAATTTTAGATTTGTGGATTATTTGCAGTAGGAGTTTCAAATTAAATTATTATGTTGAATAATAATCATTAACAAAAATATTAATTTAAAACCACCCTCATTTTGATTAACGGATGACAACAACAAAATTAAATACATCTTGTAATTCATTTAAACAGTTTAAACGAAATGTATGTAATATAGTATTAAATATTTAAAATATTCATATATTTAAGAAATGTTAAATAATGAACATATCTAAGTTAATATTAAATATTAAATATATTAAAAGTGATTAAGTAGTATTAAATATATTTCATTTTAAATGAATTAAATAAATTTATAGAAGTTGATTAAATTATTTTAAAATTAAATACATTCAATGTTAGTATATAATAACTTAGAAATATGGAATAGTGTAATTAAATATATTTAATTTGAAATATATTAAATATTTAAATAAGTAAAGAGAAGAGGAGAGAGGAAATCCACATAGTAACATCACAATCCATCAATTTTAACTTGGACTTTCTATTAAAATTTTTTCATTAAAAACTATAGAGTTGAAATGGAGTGTGGATTTTGAAATCCTAGTCCTGATAACAATCCTAGACAACCAATAACACCTTAAATTCAAATCCAAATCCTAGTCCTAAACTAATAACACATTAAATTCAAATCTAAATCCTAGCCCTAAACCAATAACACAGTAAATTTAAATTCGAATCCTAGTCCTAAACCAATAACGCCTTAAATTTAAATCTAAATTTTAGTTTGAAACGAACAACACACCTTAAATTGAAATCCAATAAAAAGTCTGAATCCAAATCAACAATCCACAACCAATAACCCCCCCTAAGGAAAGACCACTGGATTTGGATTGGGGAACTGATGAAACTAGGTCATCACAGTGTTCCCACTGCATGGTTTTCTCGGATAAACTCTCTAAAAATTCTCAGGCTTCATCGGCATTTTTTTTCATGAAATCCCCTTGACACATTGATTCTAAGAAAGTTTTTGAAGAATAATCCAATCCTTCATAGATGATTTGGCATAATCGCCATTTCTCAAGGCCGTGATGAGGACATTGGATAAGAAGATCCTAAAATTTATCAAAATACTTCCCGAATGGTTCTCCTGAGACAATCTTAAAATTTTAAATGTTGTTTCTAAGCTTAACCGTTTTATGGATGGGAAAGAATTTTTTTAGAAAAAACGGTAACAAATTCACCACAAGTTGAGATAGAATTTGTGGGTAAGCTATACAGCCATTTCTTGACTTTGTCCTTAAGAGCAAATGGAATGAATCTAAGCTTAATCGCATCTTCAGATAAGTCCCTCATCTTAATCATGAGACAAACTTCTTCAAATTTGGAGATAAAAATATATGTGTCTTCAGATTCTACTCCTAAGAATTTTGGAAGCATGTTTATGAAATGCGGTCTAAGGTTAAAATTAGTTCCATTGACATCGGGGAGTTTAATGCAAGAAGGGATTGCATTCCTAGTTGGATAACAAACATCTTGAAGAACGGGTGGATTAGCATTAGCCATTTCTTCAAAAATTGATTCAAAACGGATTAAATGATTGGTATTATCCCTAATCCAACCTTGCATACACTAAAGCAAATTCTTTTTATAATTTTTTTTATTTAACAATAAAAATTCGTAAAAAAAAAACAAAAGTGTTTTGTTTTGTTTTTTAAGGAAAACTAAAAAAATCTAAAAGATAATGAGAAAAAGGAGAAAGATAAGAGAAAAACCTAACTAAAACAAATCAAAACAATCACTTTTATCAATCACTTGAAATTCTAGGGTTAAGCCTAAACTCAACTAGACCAGCTCCTAACCAAAAACTTTTTTTGTGAAAAGATCGAAGTTTACTCGGTCAGCTAGCCAGGTAAGGATAGTACTAGAGGGAGATCAAAGATCAATTAAGTACCTCGTTCCTTGCAGAGCGCTTTACGCAACCCCTAAACATTACCTTAGACACCAACTAATTCAAGTAAACTTGAACCGGTTCACTTAAGAATTTCTTATTCCTTAATGAGCTCGAATCCTTAGAGGCCAATGTCTAATGAGTTTTTAAAAGGCTTGAGTTTGCGTAGTGAGGAATTAGAGATTTGTGGGCTAAGGAAAGGGTGATGAAATCCATCACCTTATCTTGATTAATGGGTTTTGTCCTTCAAAATATTTTCAGGTGGTGTCAAATCAAGATGCGCAAATCACTTTGGTGAATTCCTACTATTATATGCAATGCAACCCTAGAAATTAAAAGCAACTACAAAAGGATGCAAAAATAAAAATCTTTTTTTTTAAAATTAAGGTTAACAATCAAACAAATGTGAGAAAGGGTGATATTGTTGTTGAATATCATGTTCCCAAGATGTTGTTTTGATGATAACAATTTATACTATGTGTGTTCTATATATCTGTGCACTAATTTGTCAATGCAGATATCAACTTTAAACATATGTGGACAAGTGCAAGATGAGTTCAAGGCATTGTGAAGTATTGAAGATGAGAGCTCAATATAATTTTTTTATATCTTCTTCACTTAGAATATTTGTACAAGCCTTGATCACTCACACACACACACATTTAGAACACACTAACACATGCTTAGTGTGTTGGTTAACAATAGAAATCCCCTATGTTAACCATTAGAGTTTATAGTTAATTTACAAGTTTTAAAATATTACATTCATATCATTTTCATCTCTTAATAGTCGACTAATTAGAATAGTAGTCGACTATTTAAAGCTTTGTGTTAAAATATAAGTTTACGTTATTTTCTGAGAATAGTTGACTAATATACGATGTAGTCAACTACTTAAGACTTAGACATTTTTTAAGATTCTGTAAAATTACAGTATAGTCGACTACTATGCATATTATAGTCGACTACTAAGAACTTTCACTTAAATTCAGTTTCTGTCAAATTACAGTGTAGTCGACTACATTACAGTATAGTCGACTACTAAGAAAAAATCCTGAATTAACAGAGTCTGTTTTAACTCAGAGTAGTCGACTACTATGACTATTAGTCGACTACATAGACAGTTTTCTGACTTTTCAGGTTTTGAATTTGTGACTGTTTTTAGCCGTTTATATCCATTTCTTTGGTTAAAAAAATATCTTTTCAAAGGGATATAAATAGGTTACAAGTTCAGAAATGAAGGAATATCTTCCCTATCCATAAGCTTCAACTTTTGAACATTCTAAAGAGAGAAAAAGTTGAGAAAAAGTATTGTCTGATTTTGCCTTTGAAATTAATCCTACATACAAATTACTTGGGCATTTTCTAAAGATTAAAAAGATTCCTAAGCCACTGCTACACATCACAATACATCAAGGCTTATAGGAATTGTTGTTGATTCAAGAAAAATTTTCCTCTCGGGTGTTGAGAGGTGTTGATCTCTTGGTGTAGATATTATTTGCAATTTGCATGGTCTTGCAAATTGGTCAGGTTTGCTTTTTAATTTTGTAATTATTTTTCAAAATCATAGTGGAAATCTCAAGCGGGATTTGCTTGGGGACTGGATGTACACCGGGGAGGTGGAACCAGTATAAAATCTCTTATTTGTGTTTGTGATTTTCTGTGATTGCTGTTATCTTTATTGCAATTTATAATCTATATTGCATAGTTTTTTAAAGAATACTATTCACCCTCCCTCTAGTGTTTTAGTGTGTTAGATCAGCGATCCTACAATTGTTTTAATTTATTATCTTGTTAGTAAATGTCCAAGTGGAGGGTTAATTTTATTATGGTCGACAAAAGTAAAATATATTTTTTTAGATCCTAATTGTCTCTAATTGTGAGAACTAACTAATGGGTGGAATTGAAAATACTAGAAAGAGGAGTTACCCACGCAAAAGCATCCAAGCCTCTTTGAAGGCAATTCTTCAACTTCAATCAGTGGTCTTTAATCTTCAAAGTGGTTCCTTCACAAGAAAACACACAAGTTAAAGAACCAAAATATCTTATTTACAAGCACTGTTTCCCAGCAACGACGCCAAAAACTTGATAGGAATTAAATGTGAATCTAAAGTTGTAAGTATACAACTATCAAGTTATAGTATAAAAAGTTATCAATCCCACGAGGAAGGTGTTGTAAGAGTTAATCAAGATTGGTTCTTATGTTGTGTGTCTGACAATTAGGAGTGTGATAGAAGAATTGTGATGAATTGTGGAGAGATTAAGAGAGTATTTGTGAATATGTGCAAATAAAATCAAAACAAGATTGAGAGAGGAGAAAGAATGATGAATAAATGGAGGAGAAATAAAGCAAACAAATGAAAATCAAGAATAAAGAGGAAAATCAAGAAAGTAAAGAATGAGGATTCAATTAAAGATATGAGGAATCTAGAATTGAATCCACTAGCTAATCTCACTTAAAATATGAAACATTCTCTTTTTATCACATTCTACTTTAGATTTATTAAGTATAGACTATCAAACCACTCAAGGAAAGCATAACCAATCAAATTATCATCCAAGTAAAATTAATACTCATGAAAAGAATAATAACTAGATAGTAATTCTAGAATTCATAAGCATAACCTATCAAACCACTCAAGATAAGCATAGATTATAAAATTCTTCTTCTACAAATTAGTTCTCTAGTTGATTATCCTAAACATGATCATTTTAAGCATAAGAGAATGATTCACAAATTATGAAAGAAGTAAAGCTTAGTTTCATGCAATTTCTAGAATTTCCACAAGTATTAGTTCCACATATTAGAAGAGGGTGATTCCCTAGAGGGTTCTAGCCTCAAGGTGAATCAAAGAAAAGAAAATAAACCAAATAAAAACTAATCCCAAAAGGGTTCTAGCCTCAAGGTGAATAGTACAAGAAAATAAAGTCTAAGCTATAAAATAAATGCAAGAATTAAATGCGAGAAAGTAAAGACAAGAAAGTAAATACATGAAAGTAAAGACATGAAAATAATGACATGAAAGTAAATCTACTCTACAAAGCAATAAATCTAATTCAAAAGCGTTCTAGCCTCATGAATATTTAACAAAAAGAAAAGAAAGCAAAAAGAAATATTTATTAGCAAAAGGGAAAATTTGCATCCCAAGAGGGTGCTAGCCTCAAGGTGAAAGTAAACATTCATCTTGATCTTCATCTTCATCTCATCTTCATCTTCATGATCAAACAAAGAGAAGAAAAGAAAATATGAAGAGGTGAAAATATTTGTTTATTAACTGTAACAAAAAGTTATAAATTTGGAAGGTCTTCTCAATTAAGAGTAACACTCCTCTCAAAATGGAGTTTTTATAAAATATTTCACACTCAAACCCCTCACTCTACCCCTCTATTTATAGCCTACAGCAATGAAGGAGAACCCTCTGATGAAACTTGGCCACAAAGAAATTAAAATCCAACCACAAATCTGTAACTGCCTTTCACCAATCAGTTGACCAATCGGTTGGCCAACCGATTGGCCAATCGGTTGGCCGACCGATTGGTTAGCGGCAAATTAGTTTATTTATTAATTTCTTGACCTGATTTCTTCATGGATCCTTGTCTCTTCTTGGACCTTCTTTTATCTTCATATTTGGGCTTCAATAAATAGTTGAAAATCAGGGAGTTTGAGTCTTTTGGTCTTTCATTCATTATTTCATTATTAACCTGCAAATTAAGATAAAAATAATTATTAGTGGTATATTTATTTGTATAAAATAGATGATGAGGGTATAAAATTATAATAAAAATATGATTATCACACTCGAATGAACTTCTCAAGTAAAAGAGGCGAAACTTACAATATCTGTAAGTATGAGAGCTTCAGGATGAAGGTCTCGGAGAGTATTCAGGATAAGTTCACCCAATTCACAAACATAGTAAACAAATCAAAAGCTTTGGGGAAGGAGTATGATAATAAAAAACTTGTGAGAAAAATTCTTCGTTTTCTTTCAAGGATTAGGAACCGAAGGTAACAGCTATTGAAGAATTATAAAAGTTTTCTGAATTAACTATTGAGAGTCTTGTAGGAAATCTCCTTACCTATGAAGTACGATTAAAAAAGAGAGAAGATAATTTAGAAGATAACTCGAAGAAGAAGTCATTACCCTGAAAGCTAAAAAGGAAAAATCTCGATACAAGAAGAAGAAAGAATCAAGCTCGGACTCTGATGACGATGGCGAGAGTGAGATGGAACTGGTAATCAAAGGATTCCATTCTTTCCTAAAGACAAAAGATGAGCAAACGTTTATGCACAATAAACAGAATTAGAACTTCACTAAGGTAAGGAAAATTAAATATGATAATTCTGATTATGAACCTGTTATCATTGCAGGAAACCCAGACACTTAAGAAATGGCTGCCCTCTCAACAAAAGTGATTACAAAGGAAAGAATAAGAGTTTCAAGGCGACATCATGGGATTTTTCAAGTGAAGATGAAGAATTAGAAAACGACCTGAGCACAAATGATAAAAGTCACTATCTTATGGCTAATGTTTATATCTCAAAAGATTCGGAGGATGAAAATTTAGATAAGGAAGTTCAATGGAGAGCTAAGGAGCAATGAAGTACATGATATTTAGATTCAAAGTGTTCTCGATCATGACAGGTAAGAAAGAACTATTTCTTAGTCTCGACAAAAAGAAAGGTGGAAATGCGACTTTAAGAAACAACAAAGAAAAATTGTAGGAGTTTGTAACATAGGTCATGATTCTTTTAAAATCCTTAAAGTATTACTTGTTGATGGTTTAAAGCATAATTTTATCTTCATTAGTCAACTCTTTGATAAAGGTATGTCTATTCTTTTCGAATCTACTATATGCAAAATTATTGATTCAAAAACATGGTCGATTGTCTTTACTGGAAATAGGCATGCTAGTATATATGCTTTAAGCTTTAATGATATTAAATGTAACACTATTAAATGCTTGGTTGTGGGAGGAGAGGATAGTGAGCTTTGGCACAGGTAACTTGGACATGCAAGCATGAGTTTGTTGTAAAAACTCTCAAAGAAAGAATTAGTTAGAGGTTTGACTATCTCTACTTTTAAAAGTGAGAGTTTATGTGAGGCTTGCATGAAAGTTAAATTTATTAGATCCTCTCATAGTTTAAAAATTATCTTGAGCACTTCTACACCTCTGCAATTACTACACTTAGATCTTTTTGGAATAGTGTCTTCTCAGAATTTAGGAGGAAAGAGTTATTATTTGGTTATGGTTGATGATTACTCTAGATTTACATGAGTCATGTTTCTAGCTAAAAAGAGTGAATGTTTTAAAGTGTTTAAAAATTTTCAAAAAGTTTGAAAAAGAAAAAGACCTCACTATTCATTCTTATCATAGAGTTGAATTTGAAAATAAAATTTTTAAAAAAATTGTATGCTAATAGAGGTATCACTCATGAGTTTTCTTCACCTCGAACACCTAAGCAAAATAGGATTGTTGAGAGAAAAATTAGACTTTACAAGAAATGGCTAGAACTATGTTAAATGAGTAAATTGCTAAAGCATACGAAATGAGGCAGTTAATCTGACATGCTATGTAAGTAATAGAGCTTATCTTTAACCTATGATAAATAAGACCTGTTATAAGCTTTACTATCAAATATCCCCAAATGTGTCACATCTTCGTGTTTTTAGTTGTAAGTGTTATCTCTTGAACACGAAAGATCAATTAGGAAAATTTGATTCTAAAGTTGATGAGCATGTTTTCTTAGGATACTCTTCATGTAGCAAAGCTTATATAGTTTACAAAATAAAAAAATATAGAATTCTTGAAGAGTCTAGTCATATTAAATTTGATAAAACTCACACTTCTAGTGTTTTGGTTGATAATGTAGATGATCCTCTTGTGACGAATCCAATTGATCAGGTTGACTAAGAAGAGATACCGGAGAAGAGTGAGAATAAAGCTCAGAAGGAAACATGAGACAAAATGAGGAGACAATACCTATAGCTTCAGATGCTACTCAAAAGTCAATAGATTTAGAAAATTAACAAATTGTTTAAACAAGGGATCATCCTAGAAGCAATCGTCAGCCACCTATTCATTTGAATGATTACTATTATTCCATGTTTACAATAAAGGCAGGTGAATGTAAAAATCCTCAATTTTTTCTTAGAGAGTTGTGTGCTTACGTAGATTTTATACCTAAAATAGAACCTAAAAATATGAATGAGGCTATCAATGATGAAAATTGGATTATTGCAATGCAAGAAGAACTTAATCATTTCACAAGGAATAAAGTTTAGAGTTTTGTTCCTAAATTGAAAGATCACCCAATTGTAGGAACTAAATGAGTCTTTAAAAATAAATTGGATGAAAAAGTACGTCGTGAGAAATAAAGCTTGACTTGTTGCTAAAGGGTATAATTAAATAGAAGGGGTCGATTTTGATTAAACTTTTGCTCTAAGTGCTAGACTTGAAGCCATCAAAATTTTAGACTTGAAGCCATCAAAATTTTACTTACTTTTTCTTGTTATAAAGGCTTTAAGCTCTATCAAATAGATGCAAAAAGTACCTTTCTAAATGGGTACCTATAGGAAGAAGTCTATGTAGAACAACCCTTGGGTTTTATTGATCATGCTTTTCAAGACTGTGTATATAAGTTAGATAAAGTTTTGTATGGTCTTAAGCAAGTACCTCTGGCTTGGTATGACTATCTAAGTTCTTATTTACTTAAACATAAATTTAAAAGGGGTTTACTGATAATACCTTATTTGTTAAATTTGTTGGTAAAAATATTCAATATTCTTATTGTACAAGTGTATAATGATGATATTATTTTCGGAGCTGCTAATAAGGATCTTTGCCATAAGTTTGAAAAGCTGATGCGGACGAGTTTGATATGAGCATCATAGGAGGGTTGAAGTATTTTCTAGGATTTTAAGTGAAGCACACAAAAAGATGGAGTGTTTTTCTCACAGTAGAAGTATGTGAAAGAGCTTCTCAAATGCTTCAATATGAACAATTTGAAAGCAGCTTCAACTCCGATGAGTCCTTCTACAAAGCTTGCAAAAGATGAGATTGAATATCAATTGATGAAAAGAGATATAGGGGAATGATTAGTAGTCCCTTATATCTTCTTTTGCTTCGTCAAGATATTATATTTTCGTGTGTTTGTGCGTAAGATTTCAAGCCAATCCTAAAGAATCCTGTGGTTGAAAAATACTTACAAGATCTCGAAACCAACTTCGTGGCGAAGTCGTGAATGACAACCCATCGAATGATGCGACGCCGGATCGTTAAGACGCGAACTCGACGGCGAACCCATAACGCCACAAGCACGGTTTAAACCGGACTTGAATGGACTAATCGGATTTCGAGACCGCTGAACCGAACGAACCAAGAATTAGTCCCGAATCAAATACGACGGAATCTAAGTCCCGAGAAAGCCAAGAGTCGGAAAGCGGCGGCGGAAAAAAGCGGCGGCGCCTCGGCCAACTTGGCGAGTTACCTCGGCAAGTGGCGAAGTGGCTCGGCCACCATGGCCGAGCCACCTCGGCCAACTTGGCGAGTTACCTCGACCAAGTGGCCAGGTGGCTCGGCCACCATGGTCGAGCCACCCTACCACTTGTCGAGGTGGCTCGCCAAGTGGTCGAGCCGTCACCCCCTATGCTATAAATAGGGGTTCTCCTCACTCAAGGGGACGGGATTTTTGGAAATTGGGCTTGGATTTTGGCGGACCGAAGAGCCCTCGAGATCTGGCACGGTTCAGAACCGGCCGTGAGCTCAAGTCCGTCGGCGTCCAGGATCTATAGGCGGAAGGTAAACAAACTCGGTCGAACTACAGATACCCTCTAGGTTAAGCCGTCTTAACCTCGGGGATATTTGTGATTTCTCCTTGTAGATCTCACCGCCCGCGATCCTCTCCTTCGTGAGTGTGATCCCCGCAGCGATCCTCTCCTTCGTGAGTGTGATCCCCGCAGCGATCCTCTCCTTCGTGAGTGTGATCCCCAGCGCTTTGTTTCCTCGTGAAACGAGCCCTCTACGCCTCAGAGTTCCGAACCCGTCTCCACTGGATTTGAATTGCGTGGTCCACGGACACAATAAGTCCCGACGGGCAAAGAACCCATGGCGGGACCTCGATATAACAGATCCTCGTGTTTGTTCAAAAGGATAAAAGTTGTAATCTTTTTGATTTTCATTGTAAGCCTTAAAATAAAAGGCGATATTTCTTTGAATTTTGTTGTAGGCCAAAGAAGCGTAAGCAAGTTCAAATCAATGACAATCATCCCAACTTTTACCTTGAACAAGCTGGCGACCCTGATGAAACCCGACCTCAGTCAGAGGAGTAGATCGCATAGCGGATCCCTATCCGGTGGAAGAAGAGGTCGAGTTCGAGTTCGACCAGAGAAGTTCGAGGAGTACCTATCCTCACCCTCCTCGGATCAGTTCCCCGCGCTCCAAGAAGGTCTCGCGCAAGGAGAAGGTTTTATTGATCATGCTTTTCAAGGCTGTGTATATAAGTTAGATAAAGTTTTGTATGGTCTTAAGCAAGTACCTCGGCTTGGTATGACTATCTAAGTTCTTATTTACTTAAACATAAATTTAAAAGGGTTTCTTGATAATACCTTATTTGTTAAATTTGTTGGTAAAATATTCAATATTCTTATTGTACAAGTGTATAATGATGATATTATTTTGGTTGCTAATAAGGATCTTTGCCATAAGTTTGAAAAGCGATCTGGACGAGTTTGATATGAGCATCATAGGAGGGTTGAAGTATTTTCTAGGATTTTAAGTGAAGCACACAAAAAGATGGAGTGTTTTTCTCACAGTAGAAGTATGTGAAAGAGCTTCTCAAATGCTTCAATATGAACAATTTGAAAGCAGCTTCAACTCCGATGAGTCCTTCTACAAAGCTTGCAAAAGATGAGATTGAATATCAATTGATGAAAAGAGATATAGGGGAATGATTAGTAGTCCCTTATATCTTACTGTTGCTCGTCAAGATATTATATTTTCTGTGTGTTTGTCTGTAAGATTTCAAGCCAATCCTAAAGAATCACTGTAGGCGTTGAAAAATACTTACAAGATCTCCGAAACCAACTTCGTGGCGAGTCGTGAATGACAACCCATCGAATGATCACGGGCGTCGGATCGTTAAAGGCGCGAACTTCGGCGGCGAACCCTAACGTCACAAGCACGGTTTAAACGGACTTGAATGGACGACCGGTTGAGACCGTTGAACGGAGCGAACCAAGAATTAGTCCGGAATCAAATCTGAGCGGAATCTAAGTCCGGAGAAAGCCAAGAGTCGAGAAAGCGGCGAAGCGGCGGAAAAAGCGGCGGCGCCTCGGCCAACTTGGCGAGTTACCTCGGCAAGTGGCGAAGTGGCTCGGCCACAATGGCGAGCCACCTCGACCAACTTGGCGAGGTGCCTCGACAAGTGGCCAGGTGGCTCGGCCACCATGGCCGAGCCACCTCGGCCACTTGGCGAGGTGGCTGAATGGCCTTTTACGCGACGCTCACCCTATGCTATAAATGGGGGTTCTCCTCACTTCAAGGGGGCGGGGATTTTTGGAAGTGGGCTTGGATTTTGGCGGACCGAAGAGCCCTCGCGAGATCTCGGCCTTGCGGTTCGAGCACCGGCGAGCTCAAGTCGGTCGGCGTCGGATCTATAGGCGGAAGGTAAACAAACTTCGGGTCGAACTCTGAGATACCCTCTAGGTTAAGCTGTCTTAACCTCGGGGATGCTTGTGATTTCTCCTTGTAGATCTCACCCGCTCGGCGATCCTCTCGCCGTGAGTGTGATCCCCAGCTTTGTTTCCTTAGTGAAGCGAGCCCCTCTCGTCTGTAGTTCGAACCGGGTCTCCACGGATTGGAATTGCGGTGGTCCACGGACACAATAAGTCCCGGCACGGGCAAAGAACCCATGGCGAGGACCTCGATATAGAGAGATCCTCGTGTTTGTTCAAAAGGATAAAAGTTGTAATCTTTTTGATTTTCATTGTAAGCCTTAAAATAAAAGCGATATTTCTTTTGAATTTTGTTGTAGGCCAAAGAAGCGTAAGCAAGTTCAAATCAATGACAATCATCCCAACTTTTGAACAAGGCGCGACCACAGTGGGAGCCACCGGCCTCGTCGAGGAGGTGGAGTCGTGCATAACCAGCGGATCCCTATCCGGTGGAAGAAGAGGTCGAGTTGAGTTCGACCGGAGAAGTTCGAGTACCTATCCTCACCCTCCTCGAGATCAGTTCCCCGCCGCTCCAAGAAGGTCTCCGCTGCAAGGAGAACCCGATGGGCCTCCGATGTAGAGCCCGGGGCCGGCTCCCTGCAGCGGGCGAAAATCCCCGGCCGAAGTCGGATGGTGCCGAGATGAGCGCCGGCGATGCGCCGGCACTCTCAGCGAGCTTCGCCAAAGCGGCGACAAAGCATGGCGCGCAAGCTTGCCAAGGCCATGCAATCCATGGATGGGGTCGCTTCTGGCGGATCTAAGATCGAACTTACGAGAGGCTTCAAGTGATCGACGGTCTATCCAAGCCGTCAACCGACGAGTGGGTCCGTGTCAAGCGGAACGCTCCACCAGGCGCATCCGGGCGCCGCGCCTCCTTGCGCAAGCACGAGCTTTGGTGCAACAGGCTCGTGAGTTAAAGAAGGAAGTGGCAAAGCCACCAGCGTACCGCCGGGTTTGGAGGCCCAAGTCTAATGGTGCCCCAACCTCGGTCGCCCACACTCCCGTCTCGGCGCTTAAGCCGAAGGATCTGGCGTTGCAAATCCAGCGCCAAAGCCCAGGCGGCGGCGCCTCAAAGACAAAGGCGTGCATGCGAATCGATGGTGAAGCCAACTCCGTCACCACCACCAAACCGACTATCAAGGATCGTCTGGGTCCTCAAAGAGAATCACGGGTCACTCCTCATGCGGGAGGTCGCACCCGTTCAACAGGACAAGAAGATTCTGCGGCCTCTCCTATCGGATTGAAAATCGAAGTCAGAAGTCTGAGACTTCAGCGCCCACATCGGCGAAAGTCTAGGCGAGTCACTTTGGAAGTTTCGATGGATTGACCCGTCCTCGGAAGGAGACATTTTCATCGGCGATGAGGGCGTTATACGAAAGATCACGCCAACATCGGCGGGTTGCTCCGGTACCTGCGCCGATGAGTGTACTACCGTGCAAGAGTGCGAAAATCTCGAAGGATTCCCCAAATTGGCCTGATCATGCTTGTGCTCCAAGCTTATCAAGGCGATGCTCGGAGTGCAATTGCCATCAAGCTCGAGAAAGGGTGTCGGTCTTCGAGAGACTCACCACGGAGATCTGAGACCTAGGACAAGGCGATTCCGCAAAGGATGATCTCGAGAGGGTGAGTTGCCGAGGTCACTAATAATATGACCGCAAAGAATCATCGTCACGGGCTATTCAGCGCATCCGGGCGCCGCGCCTCCTTGCGCAAGCACGAGCTTTGGTGCAACAGGCTCGTGAGTTAAAGAAGGAAGTGGCAAAGAAGCCACCAGCGATCCGCCGGTTTGGAGGCCCAAGTCTAATGGTGCCCCAACCTCGGTCGCCCACACTCCCGTCTCGGCGCTTAAGCCGAAGGATCTGGCGTTGCAAATCCAGCGCCAAAGCCCAAGGCGGCGCCTCAAAGACAAAGGCGTGCATGCGAATCGATGGTGAAGCCAACTCCGTCACCACCACCAAACCGACTATCAAGGATCGTCGGTCCTCAAAGAGAATCACGGGTCACTCCTCATGCGGGAGGTCGCACCCGTTCCAACAAGGACAAGAAGATTCTGCGGCCTCTCTATCGGATTGAAGTCAGAGTCTGCCAGAGACTTCAGCCCACATCGGCGAAAGTCTGGCGAGTCACTTCGGAAGTTCGATGGATTGACCCGATCCTCGGAAGGAGACATTTTCATCGGCGATGAGGGCGTTATACGAAAGATCACGCCAACATCTGGCGAGTTGCTCCGGTACACCGCCGATGGTACGTACTACCGTGCAAGAGTGCGAGAAAATCTCGAAGGATTCCCCAAATTGGCGATCATGCTTGTGCTCCAAGCTTATCAAGGCGATGCTCTCGGAGTGCAATTGCCATCAAGCTCGAGAAAGGGTGTCGGTCTTCGAGACTCACCACGGAGATCTGAGACCTAGGACAAAGCGATTCCGCAAAGGATGATCTCAGAGAGGGTGAGTTGCCGAGGTCACTAATAATATGACCAGCAAAGAATCATCGTCACGGGCTATTCAGCGCCATAGCGGCTAACTTCGTTTGCGGTCGGGACTATCCGACGGTCGAGATCGATAAGCTTCGAAGGGTTACCAGCGGAGGATGATCGTCGGATATTGGCTCCATGTCGCATCGATCATCTTGTATCTAGCGAGAGCCCCGAAACACTTATGATCGATGCAGATCAAGTGGCCAAAATGCTAGGCAAGCGTTGAATAAACAGGAAAACTTCAAGTTAGAAATGGAGTTGGCCATGCAGACGATGAGAGAAATGCGACCAACAGATCCAAGCCGACAAAACATCAAGGTGAATCAAGTCGGTAGCGTCAGCGTCGATGAAGATGATAGCGATTCGGATCGGGAGGAAGCACGAAGATGATAACCCCACGAACCACCTTGGCTGCATTTGCTCATGAGGCGAGAAGATCAAAGACTTGGAGAGCAAAATCAATTCATTGATTTCCGCTCAAGAAGTAAAGAAACGGTATTCCTTGCCCATACAGGGAGTGGGAATCAATCCTTACGTCGAAGTTTAACTTAATAAACTTCACACCATTTGTGGGAAGGGTTCCCCGACGACACTTGATTTATTTCAAGTCACACCTCGGAGTTATTTCGACGCGAACCCTTGATGGTTCGGTCATTCGTTGGCACCCTTCGGTGGGCGCCGAATGGTACCGCCGTCTCAAGCGGGGAGCATTCACGGTGGGGCGACATGGAGTCTAGCTTCCTTACCAATTTCTTTGATGGCGATACCGAGGTATCGATCGGGCGTTAACTCGGCGAAGCGAAAAGCGGAGAAACCGTGGACATCTTTGTTAAGCGATTATAAAGGATGATCTCAGAGAGGGTGAGTTGCGAGGTCACTAATAATATGACGACAAAGAATCATCGTCACGGGCTATTCAGCCTCGCATGACTAACTTCGTTTGCGGTCGGGACTATCAAGCGGTCGGATCGATAAGCTACGAAGGGGTTGCGGAGGATGATCGTCGGATATTGGCTCCATGTCGCATCGATCATCTGTATCTAGCGAGGAGCCCCGAAACACTTATGATCGATGCAGATCAAGTGGCCAAAATGCTAGGCGGCGTTGAATAAACAACGGAAAACTTCAAGTTAGAAATGGAGTTGGCCATGCGACGATGAGAGAAATGCGACCAACAGATCCAAGCCGACAAAACATCAAGGTGAATCAAGTCAGTAGCGTCAGCGTCGATGAAGATGATAGCGATTCGGATCGGGAGGAAGCACGAAGATATAACCTGAACCGCGCGGCAAGCATTTGCTCATGAGGCGAGAAGATCAAAGACTTGGAGAGCAAAATCAATTCATTGATTTCCGCTCAAGAAGTAAAGAAACGGTATTCCTTGCCCATACAGGGAGTGGGAATCAATCCTTACGTCGAAGTTTAACTTAATAAACTTCACACCATTTGTGGGAAGGGTTCCCCGACGACACTTGATTTATTTCAAGTCACACCTCGGAGTTATTTCGACGCGAACCCTTGATGGTTCGGTCATTCGTTAGCACCCCGTGGAAGTGCCGAATGGTACCGCCGTCTCAAGCGGGGAGCATTCACGGTGGGGCGACATGGAGTCTAGCTTCCTTACCAATTTCTTTGATGGCGATACCGAGGTATCGATCGGGGCGTTAACGGCGAAGCGAAAAGGCGGAGAAACCGTGGACATCTTTGTTAAGCGATTAGGAACAAGGCAATGGCTAGGGATCAATATGAAGGAGTTCATCCTCAAACCTGCCACGACAACTTATCAATAGATGTGCTTGAAGCAATGGGTACAGCACCATCGATAGCGATGGAAGGACTTGAAGGTTCGTGGAGAGCAAGCGAGAGATTCCTCAAAAGGAAAAAGCGAGAGGGTCGGTAGACAGCGGAAGCTCCGGCGTAACTTTGTCCCAGCGGCAAAGGGAAAGAAACAAGCCAAGGCGGTTCGCGAACAGCGTTCAACTCAACCCGGCGGCCAGCGCGGCGGCAAGTGAGCGCCCAGCGAGCCTGATCAGCGTGGCAACTGGGCCACAAAAGCGAAGGTCTTAGAGCGAGATTCGAAGTCCTATTCCTTTAGGGCGGCGAGATTCCGATCTCTTCAAATATCTTGTGGAAAATAACAAGATCAAGCTCCCTCCGATTCGAGAATCAAGAGGAGGCGATGAACCTGAATGACCCAAGATCTTGTGCATACCATAGGCGGTTCATCACCCACTAAATCTGTTTATTAAGGACAAAATCGGGCTTTAATTGATGTAGGGGTCATTACTATGAAGCCGTCAAAGAGAAGAAGGTCGGGCGAATCACGGTATCCATAAGTTTCGGTCGGTGCCATTGACATGGTTTGAACTGAACCGGTGGTCAAAGTTGCGATAAAGGCGGTAAATGGCGACCCACACAAACAACGCCGAGAAAGGACTTGTATCGTATACAGCCCCGAATGGCGAAGTCTTGTGGGTCCACCCAGACTTACTGGAAGATGAGCAATGGGTAGCCTCTTCTTCGAAGAATAAGCCGAAGCAGAAGGAAAGGCGTGCCATGCTACTTCGCAGTGCGGAGGAAACAATGAGCAGTGGTAACATTCGAATTTGTCAGAAGGGAACACGAAGCCCATGCCACGAGGAGTGGACAAGAGTATAAATACAAGTACCGAAGTCCCCACTAATGCCAGCGCTCTCGGTGGGGGTACCAACAAATCCCCTCACTCGCCGGAGAAAGCGCCTTGACAAGTGGGCGCCAAAGCTCTGACAAAGCGGCCGCATGAAGTTCAACTCGGCGATCTCGATTCGGTCGCCCGATTGGAAGAGATAAACCGGGAACCGAACTCTCCATACCGCCGGCGTCATGGCCCAATTAGCCAATATCCCATAAGGATCACTCTATGAGTTCTTTGCGCTTATCAAAGAGGCGAAGCTCTTCAAGAAGCCCTCGCCGATTCGAAGTCTTCCTCACCCAGTTAGGTAGAGTCGGAAAAGTCGGCCCGACAATCAACCTTGCGACTAAACACTTCCCTGCATCACCTTTACAAAGAGGATATGCGGGCGAGGAATTCAAACACGATAGGCGCTATACTTCAGGGTATATTGGCTCTAGTGAAGTTAACGGATCCAAGTCGATCCAGGGTTCATTTGTGAGCATCATGCCCTACGCCTCATGTATCATCACGGGAATTCACGACAAGCTAGCATCAAGCGGCACAGGATCTACGGTTTAACACCGGTGGGTCCGCCCACTTGGTAAAATCGGATTAAGTGCCAAATGGGGACTTAAAGTCGAAGTCACTGCTATGTGATTGTGAGACTTCCTATAACTTCTTGTTGGGTGGACCTTGGATCCACGGTAATGTTATAGTCCGTCTACTCTTCATCGGTGTCTCAAATATGTAGACCACGAATAATGAGGTCAAGGCGGTGGTCACGGACAAACAACCGTTTAAGGGGATGGAGAATTATTTCGATTCTCTCCTCTCGGTAATGAGTCGGCGAATCATCGGCCCAAAGATGCGGACAGCGGTGAAGAAGGCGTCACGAAACCGGGCTTGGTTATAGTGGAGGTTTTGTTTTAAATGACATTGTACCCTTGTAATCAATCTTGGCGATGAAGAATCGTCGGATGAACATTGTAATTGGCAAATTGCCGATGAATCAATAAATGGCGATTTAGAGTATCCTTTATCTTTGAATGATGTGATAGCGAGTTATACAATGATCGAGTTGCACACCTTGCTTCGATCATCTTACTTCACAAAAGCGATTCGGGACTCCTTTGGGACAACACTTGTCATCCGAAGATCAAGTAGTGAAAGAGACTTGGTTTACGGAAAAGGAGATCACGGTTCAGCGAATCATTTCTTTGAAGAAGGTGAAGATGACAATGGGCCTATCCTCCACACATTCGGATATAGTCGAAACACGGGTATCATGAAAAGATGGGGGTATGACTTGACACGAGGGAAGGTCTATGTTTGGATGAGGCCCTCGAACCCCTCCTAAGCGGCATATGTCCCAAGAGGAAAGCGGGATAACTACTATGCATTTAGAAGGGATTGGGATACGAATCCTCCTCGAGAAGATGAATGTTAGTGGTGATTGATAATAATCCACCGGTGAGAGGCGGACATTCGTCGACTCTTCGGCTTGGGATTCGACACCGGCCTGGAGAAGCTTTCAAGGCTTTGATGTCGAATATGGCCACGATCGATCCTGCTACTATTGAGGGTGATGAAGATATGCCAACATGGGAAGACCCATGGATCCATCAACTTCGAGAGCGGTTTGGGGATAGGTTGAACAAAGAGAACCCCCACTAAGGATGAGGTAGTCGAGGTTAATATGGGTGATGAAGAGCATCCCAAACTCATAAACATCAGCAATACTCTCCCTTGGAAGAAAGGAAGAGTTGATTGCCCTAATCGGGGAGTATATCGATGTATTAGCACGGAGTTACGAGGACATGCGGGACTTCGACCTAATGTGGCAACACATCGCCTCAACATCAAAGGCGGATGTCAAACTGTCAAGCAACGGCAAAGGCGGCCGTCCACAAATATTGGAGGCAATTGTTGTGAAGTGAAGAAACTCATAGAATCGGGATTCGTCGAGGAAATTCAACATCCGGATTGGGTGGCGAATATAGTCCGGTCATGAAGAAGAATGGTTCGATTAGGATGCGTATGCGACTCTGAGACCTAAGCGGCTGCTTGCCCAAAGGATGATTTCCCTCTTCCAATCAGCGATGTCATAGTTGACAACACGTGTGGATTTGAAAGAATGTCCTTTATGGATGGCTTTTGGGTATAATCAAATCAAGATGTACCCGATGGCGTAAACACCACGGCGTTGAGCGCCCATTGGCATATATTGCTACGGTCATGCCGTTCGGCCTCAAAATGCGGTGCCACCTATCAACGGCGATGGCGGAAATTTTCGGGACCATCTCCGAGCGGTCGAATGCTACGTCGGCGACTTGGTGGTGAAAAGCGTGACAAAGGAGATCACATCAAAGATCTTAGAGCGGTATTGAACTCATGCGAACTCATCAACTAAAGATGAACCACGCCAAATCCTTCCTTGGGATGTCTAGTGGCAAGTTCCCGGCTTTGTCGTCACAAATAAGGGCATCCGTCGATCACGATAAAGTGAAGGCAATTCAAGAGTTGCAACCTCAGAAATGCGAGAGAACTTCGAGGGGTTACAAGGGCGATTGGCGTACATCCGACGGTTCATATCGAACCTATCAGGAAGTGCCGGCCGTTCTCCAAGTTGAACAAGAATGGCGTGTCGTTTATTTGGGGCGGCGCTGCCGAGAAAACATTGAAGAGATCAAGTCGTATCTCGCTAAACCTCCTGTTCTTGTTGCAGCGTCCGGAAAACCGTTTTTGATCTATGTCAAGGCAGCGGATCACTCGTTAAGCGCTTTACTCGCGCAAGGCGGCGGCGGCGGTCCGCGAGCGAGCGATGTATTACGAGCGAACATTAGTGGTCTTTGAGTCTCGATATCAATGGTGAAGCGGTGCCTTGCATTAGTGTTCGCGATTGAAAAATGCGGCACTATTTAGTCGGACGAGGCGATTTATGTTATCTCTAACGTAAATCCGGTCCGGATATTTATATTGACCGGCCTCAATGAGTTGGCGTTTGGCGAAATGGGCCTTGCTCTTGTCCCAATATGACTTGTATTTCAAACAACGAAGTCGGTCAAAGGACAAGCGATTTGTGATCTCTTGGTACCCGGCCGAACAGCGCTTGATTGAGCTATATGATGATCTTCGGATGAAGTCCACGAAGTTAACACTACATCGCACCAACAAATATGGCGATTGTATTTTGATGGAGCTTCTCGGGCCACCAATGTGGCGAGTACCCGGATGTTCTAAAATCTCATTTGGAGTCGGAGTTGTCTTGATTTCCAGGGAATCATGTCATGCCCGTGCATATTCACTCACGAACCCTGCTCCAATAGCGTAGCGAATACAGCGCTACTTATCGGACTTAGTTTAGCCAAGGAGGGGTCGAATATCTCGGCGTATGGGGATTCACAAGCGATAGCTAAGCGGTCGTGGTGACTACGAAGTGAGGAACCGATCACGGTCCCCTATCATCGGTGGCGTTGAAATGGCGGACTCATTCGAAGAATTCTTCATCGAATATATCCCGCGCCTCCAAAACGCTTATGCGGATGCACTGGCGGCGTTAGCTGTGTCGTTAGCACAACCTTTCGAGACCGAGCAATTGGTTACAGTCAGGACTCACCAACTCTTCGTACCATTATACGATAAGGTGGTAGTTACCAAAGAAGTACATGCAACCCAAACCAAGTTGGAGCCCCGAGATTGGCTTTCCTATCATCGACTATGTCTTACATGGTATTCGCCACAAGGCGTGAAGGAGAGAGTCAATCCGTGAAGAGCTCGAGGTTCTTTACGACCACGAAACCCGGATGCTATATCGTAGAGTGCGATGGTCTTTACTCCGATGCCTTTCAAACAAGGAGGCGAGAAGAGGTCCTTCGGGGAAGCACGAGGGTGAATGTGGTGCACACCGGCTGGTCCCAAACTCTACGATCGAATCGGAGAATGGGTTACTTTTGGCCCACAATGATTAATGGCCTTGATCGAATCGCTTCGGAAATGCCACGCGTGTCAAATTCACGCGAATTATATGCATCAGCCGCCAGAGCAACTGCATCCTTCGGCCACATCCTGGCCATTCGAGACATGGGGAATGGACGTGGTAGGTCCCATTTTTCCTCCGTCAGTTAAAGGAGATCGGTTTATTCTAGCGATCACCGACTACTTCTCCAAGTGGTGAAGCAATCCGCTAAA
This sequence comes from Asparagus setaceus, assembly GCA_012295165.1. Lineage (NCBI taxonomy): Eukaryota > Viridiplantae > Streptophyta > Magnoliopsida > Asparagales > Asparagaceae > Asparagus > Asparagus setaceus. Next base: position 43,417,973 of record CM022707.1, on the reverse strand, counting down.
GGAAGTAAAGGCGAGTACCGTCATCAAGTTTATCAAACACCATGTCATCTATCGACACGGTGTCCCAAAACGGATCGTGCATGACAACGGTCCCCAATTTATCAGCAATTCCTTCATCAGGTTTTGTGAGAAATTCAAGATACAAGATGTCTCGTCAACAGCTTATAATCCAGCAGCAAATGGATTAGCCGAAGCATTCAACAAGACGATTATCAAAATTACGTGAAGCTTGTGAAAAGTAACAAGCGAGGCTGGGATGATAAACTTCGGAGAAGCACTCAGGCGTATCGCTGTGATACGCCGCATAGCTGGAAGCGACCCGTACTCTACGGTCTACGGGTGTGAAGCAGTTCTCCCATTGGAAATTCAGATCCCGTCACTTCGCAGCCCTTTCAACAGAGATGACGACCGAAGAACAACATCAAAAACGTCTCGAAGAGCTTGAGATGTTAGATGAGAAGCGCGGAGGCTCAACAATGCATTGAGTTCTACCAAGCTAGGATGTCGAAGGCTTTCAACAAGAAAGTTCGACGAGAGAACCTTTAGAGAAGGAGATTTGGTCCTCGGCTTTCGGCGACCGATAATCCTCACTTCCAAAAAGAAAGGTAAATTCGAACCTAAATGGGAGGGCCGTTTATAATAGAAGCGGTTTACTCAATGGTGCGTATCGCCTAATTACCCAAAATGGCGGACTCATTGAAGAATTCTTCATCGAATATATCCAGCGCCTCAAGCGCTTATCGGATGCTGGCGGCGTTAGGCGTGTCGTTAGCACAACCTTCGAGACCGAGCAATTGGTTACGGTCGGGACTCACCAACTCTTACGTACCATTATCACGATAAGGTGGTAGTTACCAAAGTACATGCAACCCAAACCAAGTTGGAGCCGAGATTGGCTTTCCTATCATCGACTATGTCTTACATGGTATACGCCACAAGGCGTGAAGGAGAGTCAATCGGCGAAGAGCTCGAGTTCTTTTACGACCACGAAACCGGATGCTATATCGTAGGAGTGCGATGGTCTTTTACTCCGATGCCTTTCAAACAAGGAGGCAGAAGAGGTCCTTCGGGAAGCACACGAGGGTGAATGTGGTGCACACCAGCCTGGTCCCAAACTCTACGATCGAATCAGGAGAATGGGTTACTTTTGGCCCACAATGATTAATGGCCTTGATCGAATCGCTTCGGAAATGCCAGCGTGTCAAATTCCGCGAATTATATGCATCGGCCGCCAGAGCAACTACATCCTTCGGCCACATCCTGGCCATTCGAGACATGGGGAATGGACGTGGTAGGTCCCATTTTTCCTCCGTCAGTTAAAGGAGATCGGTTTATTCTAGCGATCACCGACTACTTCTCCAAGTGGTGAAGCAATCCGCTAAAGGAAGTAAAGCGATACCGTCATCAAGTTTATCAAACACCATGTCATCTATCGACCACGGTGTCCCAAAGCGGATCGTGCATGACAGCGGTCCCCAATTTATCGGCAATTCCTTCATCGGGTTTTGTGAGAAATTCAAGATACAAGATGTCTCGTCAGCGACTTATAATCCGGCAAATGGATTAGCGAAGCATTCAACAAGGCGATTATCAAAATTACGTGAAGCTTGTGAAAAGTAACAAGCGAGGCTGGGATGATAAACTTCGGAGAAGCACTGCAGGCGTGTCGCTGTGATGCATACGCCAAGCTGGGCGACCCGTACTCTACGGTCTCGGGTGTGAAGCGGTTCTCCCATTGGAAATTCGAGATCCGTCGCCGCGCCAGCCCTTTCAGCGAGATGGCGGCCGAAGAACAACATCAAAACGCCTCAAGAGCTTGAGATGTTAGATGAGAAGCGCTGGAGGCTCAACAATGCATTGAGTTCTACCAAGCTAGATGTCAAGGCTTTCAACAAGAAAGTTCGACAGAGAACCTTTAGAGAAGGAGATTTGGTCCTCGGCTTTCGGCGACCGATAATCCTCACTTCCAAAAAGAAAGGTAAATTCGAACCTAAATGGGAGGGCCGTTTATAATAGAAGCGGTTTACTCAATGGTGCGTATCGCCTAATTACCCAAAATGGCGTAGGCAATTAATCTTAGATAAATGGGAAGTTCTGAAGAAATACTACCCATAGTATCTTGGGATAACCCGTTCGGCGGGAAGTTCCTCGTGGGATGTTTCACCCACTTTTCGCGAGGATAACCTTAGATTTATCCTCCATCACAATTTCCCCACCGATCAAATTCCTTGGCGGTGGGTCTACAAACCTACGGTACATCACTATAATCCTCTCTTGATTAGTCTATGAACAAGAGGCCCACTCAAAATCCCTTTTCGTAGGAGATAGAATATAAAATTCTTCCTCTCAAGCGTAAAACCCCTTCGTGATAAGCGGAGGGGTTCTTTCCATCTTCATCTTAGGTAGCGCCGGTGAAGGTATCTTGTAGGGATTTTCGAACCGGGTTGTCGGTGAAGGTCACGAGTTTCTTCGGTTCTCGGTGGAGATCCCACTCTTAGTTCCATCTTCATCTTAGGTAGCCGGTGAAGGTATCTTGTAGGGATTTTCGAACCGGGTTGTCGGTGAAGGTCACGAGTTTCTTCGGTTCTCGGTGGAGATCCCACTCTTAGTTCCATCTTCATCTTAGGTAGCGCCGGTGAAGGTATCTTGTAGGGATTTTCGAACCGGGTTGTCGGTGAAGGTCACGAGTTTCTTCGGTTCTCGGTGGAGATCCCACTCTTAGTTCCATCTTCATCTTAGGTAGCGCCGGTGAAGGTATCTTGTAGGGATTTTCGAACCGGGTTGTCCGTGAAGGTCACGAGTCTTTTCGATTCAACGACAGAATCTGCTGTTAGCCTCATCGGGAAATAGAACACATTCTTCCTTTCCCACCTCAATCAATCTTCCTCGGTTCAATCCTTCTCGGTCAAAGAAGGCCAAGATTCATCTTGGGGCATTTTATCGAAGCCTAAGAAGGGATAAAGTCAGCGCCTCACCGCAGCGTTGCGGTTTAGTCTTTCTCCGATTGAAGAAGACACGAGTTAGATGCAGGGCATTTTATCGAAGCCTAAGAAGGGATAAAGTCAGCGCCTCACCGCAGCGTTGCGGTTTAGTCTTTCTCCGATTGAAGAAGACACGAGTTGATTACGGGGCATTTTATCGAAGCCTAAGAAGGGATAAAGCCAGCGCTACTGCGTCGGCCGGGTTAGTCTTCCGTGAAAAAGATGAAGCCTACGATTCAACATCGTAGCATTAAGTCTAAGAGAGTCTCATTCTTTTAGCACAGCGTCATGTCTTGAGCGGATCACGATAATCCATGCGCTAGCCCAACTCAAGCGGTGGTTGGTAAAGGCTAATCAAACCCGTTGAGAATGGGGTTGGCCAATAACCCTAAAGTCAGCGCCTCACCGCAGCGTTGCGGTTTAGTCTTTCTCGATTGAAGAAGACACGAGTTGATTACGGGGCATTTTATCGAAGCCTAAGAAGGGATAAAGCCAGCGCCTCTGCAGCGTTGCGGTTTAGTCTTTCTCCGATTGAAGAAGACACGAGTTGATTACGGGGCATTTTATCCGAAGCCTAAGGAGGGACGAGTCTACGATGTAACAGCGTTCTTTGGGTTGTCTCTTGCGGTAAAGAGTACAAAGCCTATGTATTCAATATCATAGCAACAAGTCTAGAAGAGTTTCATTCTTTTAGCACAGCGTCCGCGTCTTGAGCGGATCACGATAATCCATGCGCTAGCCCAACTCAAGCGGTGGTTGGTAAAGGCTAATCAAACCCGTTGATGGTGAGGGTTTGCCAAAAATCCTATAAGTATTATGGTTAATTATTTGGACGAAGTAAAAGAATCATAATAAACAATGAAAGGGATGGATCTTATTCATTTGAAGCAAATATAGAAGGGGCTACAAGCTGTTTAAGCGTCAAGTCTATGACAAAGGATTTGTTGTTGGTGAGACACTTCATCATTGTAAGCTGGTGGAGTTCTTCACACCTTCGGCTCGAAGGACTCCTCATCGGTGTTCGGTGTCTTCGTGGTTGCCTCCTCGAGCTCGGCCGGTTTACGCCCGACGAGATCAAGCTCCTTAGGCAGCGGTGAGGGCTTCTTCCTTGTTGGCCTTGGCGGCTCAAATTGCCCATCCTATCTTCCTCGGCATGGAGCTCTCCCACGGCGGTATTATCCTCTCCTTTTCGCCACAATATCGATGCGGATGTGGCAAGGAAGAATATGTCGGCAACAACGACCAGAGCTGATCGGTGTGATCTTTACGCATCGGACTTGAGCCCGGTAAAACACGAGCATCGCGCCATGCCTCTAGCGAGTCGGTATGGCGGCTATGTATGAGAAGCCCGGCTGCCGCGGCTCTTGCGATCTCGGGCTGTCTCTCGGATAGGCGAGATCATCAACAATGGCTGAGCCATTTCGGGGTAACCCATATCGTATCAAAGCCATCAGGGGATCAGCGGTGGCTTTGAAGCGATGAAGAAAGCCGCCATGAAGGACCTTTTCGATCCGCGGTGTTCACCAAAGAAAGAATGGCGTATTTCCAAGCGGATAATAAGATGGGATGGATCTTCATCCGGCATCAGCGCTCGCCCGGATCATGGAGTCGAGATGTAGGCTCTGCCTGAGGATGAAAAGAGGACTTTAGAATTTTCGATAAAAAAATGGAAGCTTATTTGGCTAAAGACCCTTACCGTTTCCTTGATTGTAGCCGGAGGCTAGCGAGTCTACGGTATCTATCATTTGGGATCTTTGTCAACGCGGTGAGCCCTCGGTGTGCTCATCTATCTCAGCGGTTATTTGTGGTAGTGATTACGCGGCGGAAAGAGAATTTTGCCGTGCACAAATGGAATGTCTCAGCTTCTTTTAATTATAGTAGTATTGGCCAAACGGCTGGTCCTATAATTAATCGAAGAGAAAGTTCATACCTTCTTCAGGGATAGTAGCTTCGGGTAAATCCTCACCAAGGGTATCTCCATCTTGTGACCAAGCGCGTAGCAAGTCATCCATGGAAGTGTTGCCATATAAACCAGATCCCACGAAATCTTCCATGGAGAATTCTGAAAAAGAAGGCATTAGGAAAGTGAATGCAATTAAGACGAACAATAGGTAGAGTTACTTACCTCCTACGGTGTGATTAGCTGGCCTAGTCTCGGTTTGTGCATTTGTCTCCTGCAATCTCTCTAAAAGAACAAAAGCAAAGAAGCGGTTAGTGGGGGTACAAATCGAGTCATTCCATTCTCGATTTGCCACCCGTAAGAGGAATTATCGATGTTAGATGTACAGGTCCGCGGATCAGGTCCTACATCGGCCTCTTCCGCCATAGCTCCATACATTTGTTGAGTAAAGCGGGCTCGGCATGGCGAGGCGGGCTCGGCGGTGTGGTGATCAAAATCAAAGCCAGGATCATAATCCCTAGAACCCCCTGCATGCGAACGGAGAAATGTCAGCCTTCAAAAGTCAAAATTTCAAATTTTGTCACGGTGAATTATTACCTCCATCACCGACTGGAACATTCTTGGTCAAGTCTATATCAAAGGACCGAGGATTCCGTGATTCTTGTGGGCTAGCCTCTTTCGTTTAACCCCTTGAGAGGGTCGAAATTCTTCCTCTTCAATAGATTTTCCTGAAAATTCAATTGGATGAGAACTCTAATGGAAAGGATGAGAAAACGAAAGGGAAAAGGAGAAAGTACCGAGATCCTTCTCATGGCGACCTCGCTTGGTCCTCTCCTAAAGTAGCGGCGTCGAGTTGTGGAACTCCTCCTCGGCCTCACCGGTCGATAAGATTGGCGCTTCCTCTGAGCTTGGCCAGGCATCTGCGGTGTCTGAATCTTAGGCTCATAGCGATGTGGCTACGGTCTGAGATGGCCCTCACGGGGGTGACTCGTTAGCTACTAATAGCCAACTACAATAGAGGAATGTCGACTCCGGTGATGCGAGCTGGGAGGCTGAACCTAGCGCCGGTACACCCCATGGCGCTCCACAACCATGCTCAAGGCCATCCACAAGTCCACCTCGAGTGCAGGCTGTCGGTTCGGGTTCCCAACATAAAGTTGGTCGTAACGGCGAGCAAAGCAACGAGGAAAATAAGGCTCAATGAAGCATTCCTCATTTACTCGGAAGGTGAGATACCACGGCACGATATTCACTAGCCAATTGAAATAGCCAATGTTAAGTGAAGTCTGGCGTGTCTTGGCACCTCCTCGTCGACCAAGGACTCACCATATTGACCGAGAATCGAGGAAAACATCCGAAAAGATCCACCCTTTGTGAATGCATCGTTTCTTGATCTCTGCAAAACCACGCCCTTCCATCTGCAATCCTCTACCAACCGTAAGAAAGGAGTAAGCGAATCTGTGGAACCGGTGCGACATCATGTCGGGACGATGAAGGACCAACCAGGTCATCAAATAGGTATATGGGAGCTCTACTCGGACGGAAGGGATGCGTGATGATGGCTCGTCCTTTCTCTGGGTAAACGCCAACTATATGCCGCAATCCACGGTGAATCACGGCCACCATCAGGAAGGAGAGAGTTCCTTCTTGTGGGCGAGTTGAGCTGCGGGATAAAGGACCTCCAAAGGTAAAGCATCATCGATTGATATGGAACCACACACTTCTTGAGCCAGATTGCAAGATAGCCTGCTAGAAGAGTTGTCGGCTGGATAGGCTTCACCGCATGCCACGTAAAGGTCGCAAACTTGGTCCACGAAGGAAAGCCTTCTTTGGCGTGGCTGAGTGTATCTGAGTTAGCCTCGACTTCTTGATCAGTTCATTAACCTTGAAGGGTGGCGGTGATAGTTCACATATTTCCTCGCCGCATTTGTCCTCCAAATCTTTGGAACAAGTAATTGTGACTGCTTGGACTCACTGCGATTTCCTCTTAGCGCAAGGTTCGATTGGGCCGAGCTATATGGTAATGACAAGTGAGATCCCATAAAGTCTTATAACGATGGGCGTGCGTTCCTTGGTAGGCTCGGTTCGATTGGAGGAAAGTACTCACGATATAGCATCTTCCCATGGGTAGACACGAAATACGGTACATCTCATGCAAAGCCAACCCCAACTCGCCATGTTTGGTGAAAAGCGTATTGATGCGGATTATAAAGCTCGAATAAGGTAAAGAAATGGTTGGCACTGATTGGAAGGCCATACATAGTGTACGAATCGGCGAATCTGAGGCAAACCGAAGTTCTCCATCCCATCGGTGAGGGCGTAGCGGTCGGCGACCCACCGGTGCTTACTTGGAAAGTGTACCCACCAAGAATCTATGATCGACGACGCATCTCGCCCCAATTTAGCAAGGCGATTCTTCAAAGTCGGCGGGAACAAAAGCTCATCACGGGCGGTGTGTCCACTCTACAACCCTGTGGTGAAGGCCGATGACGCGATTCTGTTGGAACCGGAACGAGCTGGCGGGTAATAAATCCACAATGAATATGATCATGCTCCTCGATTGACGCCATGACATACGGCGTGTCACAGCATGGTGTCTAAGGTCGGTCAATGAGAGCTGACGAGGTATCCGGGGAATATACAAGGGGCCTCCGTCGTCTTTGTTCAACCACCTCTCACTCTCGATAAGAGCTGTATCCGGATCCTTAACTGAGTCGCCGAATAGATAATCTGTCTTTCGCAAAGGTTGATGAAGTGGCGTCCCTTACGAGCGGCGCATCGGTGACCAATCGTCGGAGAACGCGGGAACTCCCCTCAAATACAGCCTGGATCGTCTCCGCTGATGTCCCAGGCGCAAATCGAGGCGAGATAGAAATCGCGGGATCATCACACATGGAATAATAGTCACTATGACGTCCATCGACCGCGTAGGCTGGAAAAGCTCCCGAGGAATAATCAACTGAAATCAGAAAATACTCAGTTAGTAAATGGCGTTGAATTCATCTTACATAGATTGAGTCACGACCTTATAACGGGTATGACGATTTCATCCGTATTAAATACCCGGAGAACGATGAATATAGTCGTGTAAACAAAGCGACAATATATATCCCGTTCTACGAAGCAAGAGTACGGTATGAAATCGCTCCCGTTAAAAACATCGAGACGGGTGATCTTTGAAGCCTCAATCCTCACGAAGGAGAATCACGGCTCTTCCCAATTGCCTCACAAAGGAGAACGAAGCGGGGTCATAACGAACGTGCACAATCTGAAGCGTCGGTCCCCACAAAGGAGGATTTCGGCTCTTCCCAATCGCCTCACAAAGGAGAACGGCGGGATACAACGATATATGCAGAATATGATGACGCCGGGCGCACCACCGAAAGAAGGAGGCGGCATTCACGCCGCGGCGAAGTTGATCGACTCCTCGAGGCAGCGTGATATTCAGCGACATCGGAAAGCCGCAAAGAAGACAAATAAAGTCGAAATGCGGTTGAAAGTCGACAAAAGGCATCAAGAAAGACCGATGCTTCGTGACCGGTGCAGCGAGCAATGCGTCGGCGACCAACCACGGCGAACGCGGCAGATGCGCCAGGCGCTACGGCGCCAGACGCTTTGATCGCCCGAGCAGACCAGCCGCCGCTAGCGCCAGGCAGCGCCAGGCGCTTAGCAGCGCCAGGCAGCGCCGAACGCGCACCAGGCCTGCCGCCTGGCAGCGCCCGCCTTGCGGCGCCGCCCAGCCGCCCAGCGCCGCCGCCTCTCGCCCAGCTCTGACCAGATCCTTCTCCTTGTGGTTGTCATCACCTACATACACAAGAAGAGAAGAAAAGAAGAAAAACAAAACCCTCATTACACATACCTCGTTGATCGAGAGGAGGCGAGCAGTATGAGCGAGAAGAAAACAAGGCAACAGCAGTGGGAGGGGCGGCCTAGAGTCGAGAGAAAGGAGGGTTGGTGGGTATTTATAACAATCTCACGAGACCCAATCCTCTTTGAATAAGGAGTCCAATTTATCGAGAAGTTCGGAAGAATATTTTCACAAAAATATTCTTAGGGATAACTTCGATCGTCGCGGATTGCATCGGCGCCGATCAGCGTCGCCTAATCCTACTCAACTAGGATTACGGTATAAGCTGTTTCCCAATTTATCGAGAAGTTCGGAAGAATATTTTCACAAAAATATTCTTAGGGATAACTTCGATCGTCGCGGATTGCATCGGCGCCGATCAGCGTCGCCTAATCCTACTCCAACTAGGATTACGAGTATAAACCGCTTCCCAATTTATCGAGAAGTTCGGAAGAATATTTTCACAAAAATATTCTTAGGGATAACTTCGATCGTCGCGGATTGCATCGGCGCCGATCAGCGTCGCCTAATCCTACTCCAACTAGGATTACGAGTATAAACCGCTTCCCAATTTATCGAGAAGTTCGGAAGAATATTTTCACAAAAATATTCTTAGGGATAACTTCGATCGTCGCGGATTGCATCGGCGCCGATCAGCGTCGCCTAATCCTACTCCAACTAGGATTACGAGTATAAACCGCTTCCCAATTTATCGAGAAGTTCGGAAGAATATTTTCACAAAAATATTCTTAGGGATAACTTCGATCGTCGCGGATTGCATCGGCGCCGATCAGCGTCGCCTAATCCTACTCCAACTAGGATTACGAGTATAAACCGCTTCCCAATTTATCGAGAAGTTCGGAAGAATATTTTCACAAAAATATTCTTAGGGATAACTTCGATCGTCGCGGATTGCATCGGCGCCGATCAGCGTCGCCTAATCCTACTCCAACTAGGATTACGAGTATAAACCGCTTCCCAATTTATCGAGAAGTTCGGAAGAATATTTTCACAAAAATATTCTTAGGGATAACTTCGATCGTCGCGGATTGCATCGGCGCCGATCAGCGTCGCCTAATCCTACTCAACTAGGATTACGAGTATAAACCGCTTCCCAATTTATCGAGAAGTTCGGAAGAATATTTTCACAAAAATATTCTTAGGGATAACTTCGATCGTCGCGGATTGCATCGGCGCCGATCAGCGTCGCCTAATCCTACTCAACTAGGATTACGAGTATAAACCGCTTCCCAATTTATCGAGAAGTTCGGAAGAATATTTTCACAAAAATATTCTTAGGGATAACTTCGATCGTCGCGGATTGCATCGGCGCCGATCAGCGTCGCCTAATCCTACTCAACTAGGATTACGAGTATAAACCGCTTCCCAATTTATCGAGAAGTTCGGAAGAATATTTTCACAAAAATATTCTTAGGGATAACTTCGATCGTCGCGGATTGCATCGGCGCCGATCAGCGTCGCCTAATCCTACTCCAACTAGGATTACGAGTATAAACCGCTTCCCAATTTATCGAGAAGTTCGGAAGAATATTTTCACAAAAATATTCTTAGGGATAACTTCGATCGTCGCGGATTGCATCGGCGCCGATCAGCGTCGCCTAATCCTACTCCAACTAGGATTACGGTATAAAGCTGTTTCCCAATTTATCGAGAAGTTCGGAAGAATATTTTCACAAAAATATTCTTAGGGATAACTTCGATCGTCGCGGATTGCATCGGCGCCGATCAGCGTCGCCTAATCCTACTCAACTAGGATTACGGTATAAAGCTGTTTCCCAATTTATCGAGAAGTTCGGAAGAATATTTTCACAAAAATATTCTTAGGGATAACTTCGATCGTCGCGGATTGCATCGGCGCCGATCAGCGTCGCCTAATCCTACTCCAACTAGGATTACGGTATAAAGCTGTTTCCCAATTTATCGAGAAGTTCGGAAGAATATTTTCACAAAAATATTCTTAGGGATAACTTCGATCGTCGCGGATTGCATCGGCGCCGATCAGCGTCGCCTAATCCTACTCCAACTAGGATTACGGTATAAAGCTGTTTCCCAATTTATCGAGAAGTTCGGAAGAATATTTTCACAAAAATATTCTTAGGGATAACTTCGATCGTCGCGGATTGCATCGGCGCCGATCAGCGTCGCCTAATCCTACTCAACTAGGATTACGGTATAAAGCTGTTTCCCAATTTATCGAGAAGTTCGGAAGAATATTTTCACAAAAATATTCTTAGGGATAACTTCGATCGTCGCGGATTGCATCGGCGCCGATCAGCGTCGCCTAATCCTACTCCAACTAGGATTACGGTATAAAGCTGTTTCCCAATTTATCGAGAAGTTCGGAAGAATATTTTCACAAAAATATTCTTAGGGATAACTTCGATCGTCGCGGATTGCATCGGCGCCGATCAGCGTCGCCTAATCCTACTCAACTAGGATTACGGTATAAAGCTGTTTCCCAATTTATCGAAGTTCGGAAGAATATTTTCACAAAAATATTCTTAGGGATAACTTCGATCGTGCGGATTGCATCGGCGCCGATCAGCGTCGCCTAATCCTACTCAACTAGGATTACGGTATAAAGCTGTTTCCCAATTTATCGAGAAGTTCGGAAGAATATTTTCACAAAAATATTCTTAGGGATAACTTCGATCGTGCGGATTGCATCGGCGCCGATCAGCGTCGCCTAATCCTACTCAACTAGGATTACGGTATAAGCTGTTTCCCAATTTATCGAGAAGTTCGGAAGAATATTTTCACAAAAATATTCTTAGGGATAACTTCGATCGTCGCGGATTGCATCGGCGCCGATCAGCGTCGCCTAATCCTACTCAACTAGGATTACGGTATAAAGCTGTTTCCCAATTTATCGAGAAGTTCAGGAAGAATATTTTCACAAAAATATTCTTAGGGATAACTTCGATCGTCGCGGATTGCATCGGCGCCGATCAACGCCGCCTAATCCTACTCAACTAGGATTACGGTATAAACTATTTCCAAAATTTCAACGAGGAGTTCCCGGAGAATAAATCCATATTCTTAAGGATAACTTCGGTAACCCTTAATGTCCTCCCACCATAATCTCCAAGAGAGGGATAATCTGATGAAGAGTGAAAGTCATGTTGACACCGGATAATCATATCCTCCCGCTGTAGTTAAACCAACAACACACGTGATGATGAAGGAATTAACCGAGTAAGGGTTATGAAATTCCATGTACTCGACACAGCCAATGTGTCGCCAACAAAGGAGTTCGCCGACATATGGAGAAGTCCAAAAGTCTGATGGTTAGTCAAACAACGACCAACCGACACGAGTTACAAACAAAACTCACCCACCAGCTTCGAATCAAGATAACAAGCGGTCAGACAATAAATGCAGCACCGTGATCTTATCAGGAATCCTACAAAGAACCGATGATCCGAAAGAATCAAGACTTGAAGCTATCTTTGGGACCCTCGGTAGGTGGCCGGGAACCATCATGTCAAAGCATCCCGCACTCATTAAGAATTGAGGCGAGGCGCTTTGGAGAATATCTGTGGCGTTGAAAAATACTTACAAGATCTCCGAAACCAACTCGTGACGGGGAGTCGGCGAATGACAACCCATCGAATGATGCAGACGTCGGATCGTTAAGACGCGAACTCGACGGCGAACCCACAACGTCACAAGCACGGTTTAAACCGGACTTGAATGGACGATCGGATTTCGAGACCGCTGAACCGAACGAACCAAGAATTAGTCCCTAATCAAATACGCACGGAATCTAAGTCCCGAGAAAGCCAAGAGTCGAGGAAAGCGGCGAAGCGGCGGAAAAAGCGAAGCGGCGCCTCGGCCAACTTGGCGAGTACCTCGGCAAGTTGGCAGGGTGGCTCGGCCATTGTGGTCGAGCCACCTCGCCAACTTGCCGAGGTGGCTCGGCCACCATGGTCGAGCCACCTCGCCAACTTGCCGAGGTGGCTCGCCAAGGGTCGAGCCGTCGCTCACCCCCTATGCTATAAATAGGGGGGGTTCTCCTCACTTCAAGGGGGACGGGGATTTTTTGGAAATTGGGCTTGGATTTTGGCGGACTTCTGAAGAGCCCTCGCGAGATCTACGACGCACGGTTCCGAGCACCGGCGAGCTCAAGTCCAGTCGACGTCAGATCTATAGGCGGAAGGTAAACAAACTCGGTCGAACTCTGAGATACCCTCTAGGTTAAGCTTCGCCTTAACCTCGTGGATAGCCAGGATTTCTCCTTGTAGATCTCACCCGCTCCGGCGATCCTCTCCTTCGTGAGTGTGATCCCCGCAGGCGATCCTCTCCTTCGTGAGTGTGATCCCCCCAGGCGCTTTGTTTCCTTCGTGAAACGAGCCCCTCTACGTCTGTAGTTCCAGAACCCGGGTCTCCACCTGGATTGGAATTGCGCGGTGGTCCACGGACACAATAAGTCCCCGACACAGGCAAAGAACCCACGCAAGCGAGGACCTCGATATAACAGAGATCCTCGTGTTTGTTCAAAAGGATAAAAGTTATAATCTTTTTTGATTTTCATTGTAAGCCTTAAAATAAAAGGCGATATTTCTTTTGAATTTTGTTGTAGGCCAAAGAAGCTGTAAGCAAGTTCAAATCAATGACAATCATCCCAACTTTTACCACGAACAATCACATTTAAAAGCTATAAAACAAAATTTTAGATATTTAATTGGATCGCAAAAATTTGGTTTATGGTTTCCTATGTGTATTTCTTTTGATTTGGTTAGATATTCAAATAGTGATTATGCTGGGTGTCATATAGATAGAAAGAGCACTAGTAGTACAGTACCTCTTTTAGGATATTCTATAGTTTCTTGGTCTACTAGGAAATAAAACTGTGTAGCTTTATCTACTACAGAGGCCGAGTATATTGTTTTAGGTAGTTGTTATGCGCAAGCCCTTTGGATGTCTTTGACGTTACAAGACTATGGTATCGCCTTTAAGAATGTTCCTCTTAGATGTGATAATAAGAGTGCTATTGATTTGAGTAACAACCTGGTATGTCATTCACGAACGAAACACGTAGATGTCCGGCACTTTGTTAAGACCACATTGCTAAGGAGAATGTTCAAATTGAGTTTGTCCCCACTGATCAGTGACTTATAGATATTTTTAGAAAACCTTTGCTAAAGATCATTTCACTAGATTAAGACAAGATTTGGGCATTCTATCTCTTAATATCTAGCATGTTGCACTTTCATAATGTACATACATATTTTGGAATTTTGATTTCGTTCTCTTTTTCTTTTTAGGGTTGTTTTTAGATTTTTTTTCTTTTCCATTTTTATCAAAACAAAACAAACATTTCTCTTCCTTTCTTTGAAAAAACTTTGGACTTGCCTCTGTATATACTTTTACAAGAATAATTCAGATGATATTATCTTTTAGGCTTGATTGTGTCATACAGATCACATATGATTTTTAATCTATATGTATGTATTTTGCATGCCAAAGATGATTACATGATACGTTGTTTACATGAGATATTTCACACAGTAATTTAACACACCTATTTCTATACTTATAATGTTTAGTGAAATGAATAGTGGTAGAGAGTGTTATATTTTTTTACTTGATATTTTTTATTATATCAAGTGTTTTAAGCTTATTTTTAACTTGGCTAATGCACGCTTCTTTATCTTTATATGCACAAAAGTGCATTTCTTTAAAATATCGGTCGAACAATAAGAGTGTATTCATTAAAAGATGATCAAAGATCCACACTCTTATGAAATCCATGAAAAATTAAATGCATTCTTTAAAAGATGGTCAAAGATCCACACTCGTGGATTTGTGTTCGTGCATATCTCAAAGGGTAGACATCATGAAGTAAATATATTTTATATTTAGAGATGGTGTGAATCACTCGCCAAACAATATCTTTCTTCATCCTAAATCCTATATAGTTGAGGTGATAGGATGACACTTCGGTTCTGAGTCCCTAAGGTTGAGATAGTTCAAGTCTTATGATTATCATATTTTTATTATATTTTTATACCCTCATTATCTATCTTATTTGAATAAATATGTCACAAATAACATGTTTTATCTAAATTTGTAGGCTACGGAAGAGTTAATGAATAAAAGCCCAAAAGAGTCAAATTCCCTGATTTGCTATCATTTATTGAAGCCCACTATGAAAATAAAAGAATGTCCAAAAATGCTCAAGGATCCATAAAGAAATTGGGTCAAGAAATCAATAAAAACTAAAATTCGGTTAAAAACCAATCGGTCGGCCAACCGATTGGCCAATTTGTCGGCCAACCGATTGGTCAACCGATTGATTCGTAACTGAAACAGTTTGTGGCTGAGATTTAATCCTTGTTCTCTAAGCAAAATCTAAAGGTTCTTGTTCATTGTTGTAGGTTATAAATAGGGGTAGATAGTGAGGGATTTGAGTGTGAAAAATTTTATAAAAACTCTATTTGGAGAGGATGATTGGTCTTAATTGAGAAGACCTTCCAAAATTATAAACTTTATTTGCAATTGAATTTTTTTTTACGTCTTCATATTTTTCTTTTATTCTCTTTATTGGTTAATGAAGATGAAGATGGAGATTTGTCTTCAAGGGGCTAGAACCCTCTTGCAATATAAGTTTTCGTTTTTCTCAGATTTTCTTGCTTTAGATATTCATGTTTTAGGATTTTATTTCTTTTTCTTTTAGTAGATTAGATTTATTTTGATGCCTTGTAGAGTAGATTTACTTTCATGTTCTTTTATTATTTTTCTTGCATTTTTATTTTGTAGTATAGATTTATTTTCTTGCATAGTTTAGATTTTCTTTTATGCTCTTTTATTTTTATAGTTTAGATTTATTTTTATATTCATAGTTTAGATCTTTATTTCTTTGTTCTTATTTTTATCTTTGTAGTTAGTTTTATTTTCATTCTCTTTCTTTGATTCTCTCTAGTCTATATTTTATTTCTTTGTTTTGAATTTCTAAAATCTTGAAACTAAAATTTTGTAGGAATTCTAGAATTGTATGAAACTAGTTTGATTTCTTTTATGATTTGTGAATTACTCTCTTATGCCTAAAATGATCATGTTTAGGATAATCAACTAGAGAACTAATTGGTAGAAGAAGAATTTGATAATATATGTTTATCTTGAGTGATTTGATAGGTTATGCTTATGAATTCTATAATTAATATCTAGTTGTTATTCTTTTCATGAATATTAATTTTACTTAGATGATAATTTGATAGGTTATGCTTTCCTTAAGTGGTTTGATAGTCTATACTTACTAAATCTAAAGTAAAATGTGATAAAAAGAGAATAGTTTATAAATCCTATGTGAAATTGACTAGTGGATTTAATTCTAGAATGCTCATTTCTCTTATTGATTTTCTCCATCTTTTACTTGTTGTGATTTTCCTCTTTATTCTTGATTTTTAATTTATTTCTTGATTTTATTTTCCTCTAATTTCTTCATCTTTCTTTCTCCCCTCTTAATCTAGTTTTGTTTTATTTGTAAATAATCACACTTTTCTCATATCTCTCCACAACCACAATATCACTCTTAATTATCCACACACAACTTAGCAACCAATTTGCAAATAATCACACTTTTCTCATATCTCTCCACAACCACAATATCACTCTTAATTATCCACACACAACTTAGAAACTAATTTTAATTATTTCCTACAACACCGCCTTTGAGGAATCAACATCTTTTATACTATAACTTGATAGTTGTGCACTTGCCACTTTGGTTTTATTTATTTCCTATCAAGTTTTTAGCACCGCTGCTGTGGAATTTTCTTATAATTAGAATTTTTCTATTTTAGTTCTTTAATTTGTATGTTTCTTGTGAAGGAATCACTTTGAAGATTGAAGATCGAGGATTGAAGATTGAAGATTGAAGATTTGCTTAAAAGGTAAGTCCTCTTTCTAGTATTTTCAATTCCACCCCTTTAGTGTGTTTTTCAAAATTAGAGACAATTAGGATCTAACAAAAATTTACTTTTATCAACCCCGATAAAATTCACCCTCCACTTGGGACAATTATTAACAATATAATAAATTCAAACAAGAGCTCTCTTTCTCATATTTGTTTGATTGTTAACCCTAATTAAAAATATATAAACAATTTTATTTTTGCATCCTTTTATAGTTATTTTTAATTCCTAGGGTTCCATTACATATAGTTAGTAGAAATTCACCAAAGTGATTTGAGCATCTTGATTTGACACTCACTTGAAAATACTCTTAAAGGTAAAAACCCCACTAATCAAGATAAGGTGAGGAATTTCATCACCCTTTCCTTAGCCCACAAATCACTAATTCCTCGCTACACAAATCCAAGCCTTTTTAAAACTCATTAGACATTGGCCCCTAAGAACTCGAGCTCATTAAGAAACAAGAAATTCTTAAGTGAACCAGTTTAAATTTACTTGAATCTATTGGTGTCTAAGACAAGGTTTAGGGGTTGCTTAAAGCACTCTGTAAGGAACGAGATACTTAATTGATCTTTGACCTCCCTCTAGTACTATTCTTACCTGGCTAACTGACCGAGTAAATTTTAATCTTTTCACTGAAGAAATTTTTGGTTAGGAGCTGGTCTAGTTGAGTCTAGGCTTAACTCTAGAATTAAGGGTGATTGATACAAAGTGACTGCTCTTGATTTGTCTTAGTAGGTTTTTCTTTTTATTTCTTCTCCTTCCTCTCATTATTTTTTAGGTCTTTTTGTTTTTCACTTAAAAAAATAATAACTTGTGTTTGTTTTAGATTTTTTTGCTAATTTTCTTAGATTAAAAAAAATCTAAATTTTTTTTTGGTGTATACAAGTTTGGATTAGGGATAATACCAATCGTTAATCTGTGTTGAGCTATTTTTTGAGACCAAAGAAATTGCTAATACTAATCCGCCCATTCTTCAAGATATGTGTTATCCAACTAGGAATGCAATCCCATCTTGTATTAAGCTACCTGATGTCAATGGAACTAATTTTGAGCTTAGACCGCATTTCATAAATATGCTTCCGAAATTCTTAGAAAATGAAACCGAAGACGCTTACATTTTTATCTCCGAGTTTGAGGAAATTTGTCTTATGATTAAGATTAGGGAACTACCTGAGGATGCGATTAAGCTTAAATTTATTCCATTTGCTCTTAAGGATAAAGCCAATAAATGGCTACATAGCTTACCCATAAATTCTATCTCAACCAGGGATGAATTTATTACCATTTTTCTAAAAATAAATTTCCCTATCCATAAAACAGTTAAGCTTAGAAACGACATGCATAATTTTAAGATAGTCCCGGGAGAGCCATTCTGAAAGTTTTTTTTATAGGTTTAAGGATCTTCTTATCTAATTTTCTCACCACGGTCTAGAAAAGTGGTCATTATACCAAATCATCTATGAAGGATTGGATTATTCTTTAAAAACTTGCTTATAATCAATGTGTCAAGGGGATTTCATGAAGAAAAATGCCGATGAAGCTTGGGAATTTTTAGAGAGTTCATCCGAGAAAACCATGCAATGGGAACAATGTGATGAAAGAGTTTCATCAGTTCCCCAACCCAAATCTAGTGGTCTTTCCTTAGAGTCAAACATGGCCTCTGAAGCAAATATGGCTACAATCCTGCGTAGGCTAGAAGCCTTAGAAATCAAAGAATGAGCTCCAGCTCAAATCAATCAAGTTTCTGCCTCAAGTTATCATAACTGTCTTTCTCCAGCCCATGTTTTAGAGGAATGCCCCCTCCGAGGAAACACTCAACCACTAGAGTAGATGAATGCTGCATTCCAGCATCCTAGAAATAATCTGTTTTCTCCGACCTACAATCCAGGTTGGAGAAATCATCCTAATTTTACATGGAATTAAGGAAGCTACTCCGAAAATTAAAATTTCACTTCCACTTCAAACTAACAATTTCCTAAAAGAAACACAGTTCCATTCAACTCACCAAATAATTTTCAATAATCTAATATGCCTTATTCAAACCAGCATCCTCCTCATCATCAAACAGTAAATCCTCCGAGTTCTGATCACCATAAATGTCTCAGTGTCTTAGAAAAGGATTTAGAGGCTACGATTAAAGCTTCTACACATACCACCAACATGTTGACTCAGTCATCCAACACTCTGAATTCCTTCATGCAAACAACCAGTCAAGTGCTCAACTCAAACACTCAAGCCATAGCTAGGTTAGAAACCCAACTTGGTCAACTAGCCAATGCCGTGAGTGAAAGAGAGAAAGTAAAATTTTCAAGTCAACCTGTTGCCAACCCTAAAGACACTGGATCAAGTTCAACCCACCCAGCTCAAGTGAATGTAGTTCATACGTTGTGATCAGGGAAACAGATAGATATCTAAGTTAGAATACCTCCAGTTCAAACACCTTCTCGGTTGAATATCGAGCCTCGGTTGAATGTCGAGATTCACTGCTGTAGGTGAACCTCGATTGAATATCGAACCTCGGTTGAATATCGAGATTCACCGCTGTAGGTGAACCTCGGTTGAATATCGAGCCTCGGTTGAATATCGAGCCTCGGTTGAATATCGAGCCTCGGTTGAATATCGAGCCTCGGTTGAATATCGAGCCTCGGTTGAATGTCGAGATTCACTGCTGTAGGTGAACCTCGATTGAATATCGAACCTCGGTTGAATATCGAGATTCACCGCTGTAGGTGAACCTCGATTGAATATCGAACCTCGGTTGAATATCGAGATTCATCGCTGTAGGTGAACCTCGGTTGAATGTCGAGATTCACTGCTGTAGGTGAACCTCGGTTGAATATCGAGATTCACCGCTGTAGGTGAACCTCGGTTGAATATCGAGATTCACCGCTGTAGGTGAACCTCGCTGAATATCGAGCCTCGGTTGAATGTCGAGATTCACCGCTGTAGGTGAACCTCGCTGAATATCGAGCCTCGGTTGAATGTCGAGATTCACCGCTGTAGGTGAACCTCGATTGAATATCGAACCTCGGTTGAATATCGAGCCTCGGTTGAATATCGAGATTCACTGCTGTAGGCGAACCTCGATTGAATATCGAACCTCGGTTGAATGTCGAGATTCACTGCTGTAGGTGAACCTCGGTTGAATATCGAGCCTCGGTTGAATATCGAGATTCACTGCTGTAGGTGAACCTCGGTTGAATATCGAGCCTCGGTTGAATGTCGAGATTCACTGCTGTAGGTGAACCTCGCTGAATATCGAGCCTCGGTTGAATATCGAGCCTCGGTTGAATATCGAGCCTCGGTTGAATGTCGAGATTCACCGCTGTAGGTGAACCTCGATTGAATATCGAACCTCGGTTGAATGTCGAGATTCATCGCTGTAGGTGAACCTCGTTGAATATCGAGCCTCGGTTGAATATCGAGCCTCGGTTGAATGTCGAGATTCACCGCTGTAGGTGAACCTCGATTGAATATCGAACCTCGGTTGAATATCGAGCCTCGGTTGAATGTCGAGATTCACCGCTGTAGGTGAACCTCGATTGAATATCGAACCTCGGTTGAATATCGAGCCTCGGTTGAATGTCGAGATTCATCGCTGTAGGTGAACCTCGATTGAATATCGAACCTCGGTTGAATATCGAGATTCATCGCTGTAGGTGAACCTCGATTGAATATCGAACCTCGGTTGAATATCGAGCCTCGGTTGAATATCGAGATTCACCGCTGTAGGTGAACCTCGATTGAATATCGAACCTCGGTTGAATATCGAGCCTCGGTTGAATATCGAGCCTCGGTTGAATATCGAGCCTCGGTTGAATATCGAGCCTCGGTTGAATATCGAGCCTCGGTTGAATATCGAGCCTCGGTTGAATATCGAGCCTCGGTTGAATGTCGAGATTCACTGCTGTAGGTGAACCTCGATTGAATATCGAACCTCGGTTGAATGTCGAGATTCACCGCTGTAGGTGAACCTCGCTGAATATCGAGCCTCGGTTGAATATCGAGCCTCGGTTGAATATCGAGCCTCGGTTGAATGTCGAGATTCACCGCTGTAGGTGAACCTCGCTGAATATCGAGCCTCGGTTGAATATCGAGCCTCGGTTGAATATCGAGCCTCGGTTGAATATCGAGCCTCGGTTGAATGTCGAGATTCACTGCTGTAGGTGAACCTCGGTTGAATGTCGAGATTCACTGCTGTAGGTGAACCTCGGTTGAATGTCGAGATTCACTGCTGTAGGTGAACCTCGGTTGAATATCGAGCCTCGGTTGAATATCGAGCCTCGGTTGAATGTCGAGATTCACTGCTGTAGGTGAACCTCGGTTGAATATCGAGCCTCGGTTGAATATCGAGCCTCGGTTGAATATCGAGCCTCGGTTGAATATCGAGATTCACCGCTGTAGGTGAACCTCGGTTGAATGTCGAGATTCACTGCTGTAGGTGAACCTCGGTTGAATGTCGAGATTCACTGCTGTAGGTGAACCTCGGTTGAATATCGAGCCTCGGTTGAATATCGAGCCTCGGTTGAATGTCGAGATTCACTGCTGTAGGTGAACCTCGGTTGAATATCGAGCCTCGGTTGAATATCGAGCCTCGGTTGAATATCGAGCCTCGGTTGAATGTCGAGATTCACTGCTGTAGGTGAACCTCGCTGAATATCGAGCCTCGGTTGAATGTCGAGATTCATCGCTGTAGGTGAACCTCGTTGAATGTCGAGATTCACTGCTGTAGGTGAACCTCGATTGAATATCGAACCTCGGTTGAATATCGAGATTCACCGCTGTAGGTGAACCTCGCTGAATATCGAGCCTCGGTTGAATATCGAGCCTCGGTTGAATATCGAGCCTCGGTTGAATGTCGAGATTCACTGCTGTAGGTGAACCTCGGTTGAATGTCGAGATTCACTGCTGTAGGTGAACCTCGGTTGAATATCGAGCCTCGGTTGAATGTCGAGATTCACTGCTGTAGGTGAACCTCGGTTGAATGTCGAGATTCATCGCTGTAGGTGAACCTCGGTTGAATATCGAGTTTCCCTGCTGTAGGCGAACCTCGATTGAATATCGAACCTCGGTTGAATGTCGAGATTCACTGCTGTAGGTGAACCTCGGTTGAATATCGAGTTTCCCTGCTGTAGGTGAACCTCGGTTGAATATCGAGTCTCGGTTGAATGTCGAGATTCACTGCTGTAGGTGAACCTCGGTTGAATATCGAGCCTCGGTTGAATGTCGAGATTCACTGCTGTAGGTGAACCTCGGTTGAATGTCGAGATTCGCTGCTGTAGGTGAACCTCGGTTGAATATCGAGCCTCGGTTGAATGTCGAGATTCACTGCTGTAGGTGAACCTCGGTTGAATATCGAGCCTCGGTTGAATGTCGAGATTCACTGCTGTAGGTGAACCTCGGTTGAATGTCGAGATTCACTGCTGTAGGTGAACCTCGGTTGAATATCGAGCCTCGGTTGAATGTCGAGATTCACTGCTGTAGGTGAACCTCGGTTGAATATTGAGTTTCCCTGCTGTAGGTGAACCTCGGTTGAAAGTCGAGTCGAGCTTCGTTGCCAGGGCGAACCTCCTCTTTTAATGTGAAGCCTCGCAGTTTTGCGAATTTCCTCATATTTGAGTAAGCCTCAACATTCTTTTGTCTCTTAGCATTTTTAATGCTTACAAAACCCCCTTCAAAGTTTTCAGACTCGAATCAGGTTGTGCAGGGTCTGAAATACTTTGAATCTTCTTGATTGCTGCGAACGAGGCTTGCTCATCAACTTCATCAGAACTTATAATACGAGGCTGCAGCAACGAACCCCGCATTATTTGAATTTTTACGCTTCGTATTGATCCTTATTAAAGCCTATGTCCACGTGGCGGCCTAGAGATTTGAAATCTTTTAAACGTCCCTTAATATCCGTGAATCCTGTCCGCAGATCTCGCCTTGGGGATTGTGTGGGTCATTTCAGCCGCGTGTTTCGGCCGTCGACTCGTTTCTTCCAAACTCTATATATAGCATTGAAGGGTCTAGAAAGACACCTCCTGTTCATTTCTTCCCAGCTGTTGAACTTCTCCTTTGTACCTGAAATTTTTACCTTCTTCAGCCATGGCCCCCAAGACTTCCGTTGGCAAAGGTAAGAGGACTGCTGGGCCCGTCGATGCTTCCACCATTCCGCCCGCTTTCTCAGGTAAAAGCTTTGAAGATCTGATTTTTAACCGCCTTAGGGTTGATTTTCTGGAGCAATTCTCACCCTTGAGGCGAAACCCATCTGAAAGGTGGCGTCTTTCCAACTGCGTAGGCAGTTTCAACGAGGCTTGCCTCATTTGACTTACAAATCTCGTCTTTATTGACGAGGTTCATGCACCCAGTTCACTTGTCTTTGTTGGGCAAATGAACCTCGATTCACGAGGACAACTCTGCGAGACTTGGTTTCTGCAGAACTCCGCCGAGTTTATTTGAAGTTTGTCTATCTAGCGAAGTTGAAGTTAGTCTATTTAGCGGTTCAAGTTCAGATATTTAGCGGTTCAAGTTCAGATATTTAGCGGTTCAAGTTCAGATATTTAGCGGTTCAAGTTTGTCTATTTGGCGAAGTTCAATTCTTTGAACGACGTTCCTCCCTTTGGCGAAGCTCATTTTCTTGTCAAACGAGGCTCGTTTGGCGAGGCTCGTTTTCTAGTCAAATGAGGCTCGTTTGGCGAGGCTCGTCTGTTTGACTAGCATTGCTGTCATAATAGCCCTAGTATTTTAGAGTAATAACTCAATCCTTGTAATAACTCAATCCTTGGACTGACTTATTTTACCTCCTTTGTCTTATGTGCGCTTGTGCATTCGTCACTCTATCCCACATCGGGGTGCTTTTGGCATAGCGATGCTCAAGGTACCGACCCTGATGTTTACTATTCCTCTCTTAGGGATGTCCCTATATTCAAGGATAGAAGCGAGGAGGCTCTCAGACTGCTTTCAGAGCTTTCGACCTCTACTTTAAGGCGATTAGTGACGGATGCCCCTTTAGAATCCGCCGACCGGACGCCCATTAAGAAATCTATTTTTTTGTTCGGTGATGATTCAGAAGACCCCGACTTGCTTGAATTGGGTTCTTACCGGTGGCTTAGAACTGTGGGCCAACGTTCTATGTTCACACTGCGATGGAGCGTATTTGTTAAACTTCTTGTCGAGAACGCCGGTTCCCAAGCAAATAAACTGGGATTTAACTCCCTCCCAAGATGGAGTGACTTGTGGCCATTTTTCCCGAGATGGTGCGCAAGTAGACCGCCACGGCCGTTACATAACTGGCCTGCATCCGGGATTATTTCAAAAGGATTTTCCTGTCGGCGAGTCAGCTGCTGAAGCCAATACTTTTGGTCGGACTTTTCATGCTTCTCAGCGTCAATTTCCTGCCAAAGATTTCAGGACTCCTGGCTGGTCTCGTTGGGGTTCTTCTCAATGGTGGCCGCGTGTCACCGAATATATCCTCAAGGAAAATCTCGAAGATCTTCAGAGATTTGGACTCTATACGCTGATCAGGGTGACTCAATTTGGTCTGAAGACCAACTCTCACCAATTCTTTGGTATTCTGGAGTTGTACAATCCTGATACCCGCACATTCTTCACCCCTGACGGTGAATTAGGCATCACTCTGCACGAGATGGCTGAGGTTTCGGGACTACCTTATGGCCGGTATCCTTATGAGGAGTACGTCCCAAGCCACAAAGAGCTGGTAAGCTTGGAGAAAGATTACCCCCAAGTCGTTGAGACTTACTGGGAGGTAATGTGTCATTACCATATCTGTGCGTGCTCCCAAGGCCGTGCAGATAAGAAAGGTGAGAAGACTGTCACCACAAAGATATGGGCCCATTATCTTTCACCGGTTTGGACAACAAAAGGATCTGTATTACCTTTAGGCCCCCTTGAAGCAGGTCCTTTATCACAGCTAGTGCTCAATAACCTCCCGCTTTCCTATGTACCCTCCACAGATGAGCACGGTTTTCCAGCGAGAATGACCTTTGATACCTATATTTATCAGGCCGGGGAACCCATTTCTTCAAAAGCGGTATTAGCAGGTTACCTCATGCTGTGGCTGAAACATGTTGTAGTTCCTTGCGGCGCTTTGATGTAATCGCCTGCTGATCGGATTTTTCCAAATTGCTTGCATAGCTCACGGCCGTCAATATGCTCTTCTTCCTGCTATGATCACCCGCCTTCATTGGGGGTTACGGTGTCTTTGCGACGCTTTCACTCAAGGCGCTGAGAACCCTAGAGTAGAGCTGCCCTATACCTACCTTATGGCATGGTTTGTCATGCATTGCCCTACGCTTATGAGTGCACCTTCTACACAGGTGGGTGGACAAATTGCCCCTTTTATCCAAAGACTGGAAAATTCAGAATGGAGCAGACACTACATGGTCTCCGTGCGGCGTGCTCTCCGGGATTATAAGAATTATTCCTTCAACCGGTGCGTTCCCCGCTTCTCTGGGGCTAGCTATGGGCAGACTGTAGTGGATGAATCCAATGCCCAAGGTTATACCACTTTGTCATTGGGCTGTTTCTTGTGGCTCTTGAACATCCGTCCGGGGTATTTTATTTACCGCGTCGGTCCAGTGTGTGTGGTAGAACCTTACCTATCACCTCGCCTAACTCTTTTCATCTCGTTATGATAATTTTGACTTGTCATAATCCTTTAGACTATCACCTCGTCTAACTCTTTTCATCTCGTTATGATAATTTTGACTTGTCATAATCCTTTAGACTATCACCTCGTCTAACTCTTTTCATCTCGTTATGATAATTTTGACTTGTCATAATCCTTTAGACTATCACCTCGCCTAACTCTTTTCATCTCGTTATGATAATTTTGACTTGTCATAATCCTTTAGACTATCACCTCGCCTAACTCTTTTCATCTCGTTATGATAATTTTGACTTGTCATAATCCTTTAGACTATCACCTCGTCTAACTCTTTTCATCTCGTTATGATAATTTTGACTTGTCATAATCCTTTAGACTATCACCTCGCCTAACTCTTTTCATCTCGTTATGATAATTTTGACTTGTCATAATCCTTTAGACTATCACCTCGTCTAACTCTTTTCATCTCGTTATGATAATTTTGACTTGTCATAATCCTTTAGACTATCACCTCGCCTAACTCTTTTCATCTCGTTATGATAATTTTGACTTGTCATAATCCTTTAGACTATCACCTCGTCTAACTCTTTTCATCTCGTTATGATAATTTTGACTTGTCATAATCCTTTAGACTATCACCTCGCCTAACTCTTTTCATCTCGTTATGATAATTTTGACTTGTCATAATCCTTTAGACTATCACCTCGTCTAACTCTTTTCATCTCGTTATGATAATTTTGACTTGTCATAATCCTTTAGACTATCACCTCGCCTAACTCTTTTCATCTCGTTATGATAATTTTGACTTGTCATAATCCTTTAGACTATCACCTCGCCTAACTCTTTTCATCTCGTTATGATAATTTTGACTTGTCATAATCCTTTAGACTATCACCTCGCCTAACTCTTTTCATCTCGTTATGATAATTTTGACTTGTCATAATCCTTTAGACTATCACCTCGCCTAACTCTTTTCATCTCGTTATGATAATTTTGACTTGTCATAATCCTTTAGACTATCACCTCGCCTAACTCTTTTCATCTCGTTATGATAATTTTGACTTGTCATAATCCTTTAGACTATCACCTCGCCTAACTCTTTTCATCTCGTTATGATAATTTTGACTTGTCATAATCCTTTAGACTATCACCTCGCCTAACTCTTTTCATCTCGTTATGATAATTTTGACTTGTCATAATCCTTTAGACTATCACCTCGTCTAACTCTTTTCATCTCGTTATGATAATTTTGACTTGTCATAATCCTTTAGACTATCACCTCGCCTAACTCTTTTCATCTCGTTATGATAATTTTGACTTGTCATAATCCTTTAGACTATCACCTCGTCTAACTCTTTTCATCTCGTTATGATAATTTTGACTTGTCATAATCCTTTAGACTATCACCTCGTCTAACTCTTTTCATCTCGTTATGATAATTTTGACTTGTCATAATCCTTTAGACTATCACCTCGTCTAACTCTTTTCATCTCGTTATGATAATTTTGACTTGTCATAATCCTTTAGACTATCACCTCGTCTAACTCTTTTCATCTCGTTATGATAATTTTGACTTGTCATAATCCTTTAGACTATCACCTCGCCTAACTCTTTTCATCTCGTTATGATAATTTTGACTTGTCATAATCCTTTAGACTATCACCTCGCCTAACTCTTTTCATCTCGTTATGATAATTTTGACTTGTCATAATCCTTTAGACTATCACCTCGTCTAACTCTTTTCATCTCGTTATGATAATTTTGACTTGTCATAATCCTTTAGACTATCACCTCGCCTAACTCTTTTCATCTCGTTATGATAATTTTGACTTGTCATAATCCTTTAGACTATCACCTCGTCTAACTCTTTTCATCTCGTTATGATAATTTTGACTTGTCATAATCCTTTAGACTATCACCTCGTCTAACTCTTTTCATCTCGTTATGATAATTTTGACTTGTCATAATCCTTTAGACTATCACCTCGTCTAACTCTTTTCATCTCGTTATGATAATTTTGACTTGTCATAATCCTTTAGACTATCACCTCGTCTAACTCTTTTCATCTCGTTATGATAATTTTGACTTGTCATAATCCTTTAGACTATCACCTCGCCTAACTCTTTTCATCTCGTTATGATAATTTTGACTTGTCATAATCCTTTAGACTATCACCTCGTCTAACTCTTTTCATCTCGTTATGATAATTTTGACTTGTCATAATCCTTTAGACTATCACCTCGTCTAACTCTTTTCATCTCGTTATGATAATTTTGACTTGTCATAATCCTTTAGACTATCACCTCGCCTAACTCTTTTCATCTCGTTATGATAATTTTGACTTGTCATAATCCTTTAGACTATCACCTCGCCTAACTCTTTTCATCTCGTTATGATAATTTTGACTTGTCATAATCCTTTAGACTATCACCTCGTCTAACTCTTTTCATCTCGTTATGATAATTTTGACTTGTCATAATCCTTTAGACTATCACCTCGCCTAACTCTTTTCATCTCGTTATGATAATTTTGACTTGTCATAATCCTTTAGACTATCACCTCGCCTAACTCTTTTCATCTCGTTATGATAATTTTGACTTGTCATAATCCTTTAGACTATCACCTCGCCTAACTCTTTTCATCTCGTTATGATAATTTTGACTTGTCATAATCCTTTAGACTATCACCTCGCCTAACTCTTTTCATCTCGTTATGATAATTTTGACTTGTCATAATCCTTTAGACTATCACCTCGCCTAACTCTTTTCATCTCGTTATGATAATTTTGACTTGTCATAATCCTTTAGACTATCACCTCGCCTAACTCTTTTCATCTCGTTATGATAATTTTGACTTGTCATAATCCTTTAGACTATCACCTCGCCTAACTCTTTTCATCTCGTTATGATAATTTTGACTTGTCATAATCCTTTAGACTATCACCTCGTCTAACTCTTTTCATCTCGTTATGATAATTTTGACTTGTCATAATCCTTTAGACTATCACCTCGTCTAACTCTTTTCATCTCGTTATGATAATTTTGACTTGTCATAATCCTTTAGACTATCACCTCGCCTAACTCTTTTCATCTCGTTATGATAATTTTGACTTGTCATAATCCTTTAGACTATCACCTCGTCTAACTCTTTTCATCTCGTTATGATAATTTTGACTTGTCATAAGCTTCGGTGCCAACAGTCCGAGGATCCAAAAGACCAGGGCATCCACGTACCAAACGTTTGGCCAAGCGGGTAAGGCAAGAGGCTCTGATTGGTCCTGCCACCGGTTTGAGTACGGCTGGCGAAGGCTCGGCGTTGTCGAAAGTGCTCGGTCTATCTTTGAAATGTCCACGGCGGCCGTTGCTATTTCTGAGTTGGAGACCAGGACTCAAGATGATGATACGGTGATCCCTGCAGCGATTGTGCCTGACACTTCACATGCTTTGACTGTCATCACCACTCCCTCAATTGAAGTTCCGCCAGTCCCGGCATCGGTTTGTCAGTTGGGGTCAAGTCCTTCTACTGCTACCCCCTCTTCTTTCGACTTGTCAAAAGAATACGGGGTGTCTATGATTCATAATAATTTCCTCACCATCCTAAAAGAATCTCCTATTCAAGTGTTGGAGCGTGGTGGGGATTTTCTTTGGGATCAAGGCTGTATTGGAACCTCTCCTGGATGTGATGCGAACTTGACCAATGCTACGGCTACGCTGCCCCACCAACACGCCCGTACGTAGAGGCCCTCTTCAACAAATGGCAAAGTCGGCGCGATCAGCCCCTTCATTCCATGATTGAAGATCGTGCCATGCAGCTTATAAGACAAAGGGATGATTCCCAATTTGAGCTCCAGCGTCAAATACTTGAGAAGAAGCAGGCAGTTCACCAGCTCGGGGAGATGACCACAACTATATTTAATGAAAATAAGAGGATTGCTGACATCGAGCGCAACCAACAACTCCTGGTTGACTCCTACAAGGCTGCGCTCATCGATATCCAGGCCAAGCTAGCGGAGGCAGAGAGTGAATTAATGGCTGCTACCGAGAGGCATCGGACTCTGATAGCTCAATGGACAGAACACCAAGCGACAGTGCAAGCCGAATCTGATGAATTGGAAAAGCTGAGTGTTACTGTGAGCCACATGCCGATACTCTCTGACAACGATCTTCATAATCAAGCAACGGAAGAGGTTAAAACCGCCCACCGGGAAGCTATGGTCACACTTGCTGCAGAGATCCGTCAGGCCGTCGAGCACTTGTAACTTATGTATCTTCGATTAAATTATGAATAAAATTCCATCTTTCGTGTTCACTCAATATTTTCTTGTGCAATTTGTATCTGCAATTTGGAATTTTTAGCAACCCCCAGCTATCAACGGACTTGGTATGTCTTTATCAGCTGCCGTTTGAATCGGACTAGCCATACTTTTCCCCTCAGTATGGTGAGTTTTCGAGGAGGTTCTTTTAGGCATAACTGCTAAAATCTCTCCTCTATTTACAAACAATTAAATTGTAAACGAGCCTCGTTTATGAGGATGACGAGGTTGAAATATTGGCAAATCACTGAGTAGGCCTATATGGGATGATGAACTTTATTCGGCATAAATAACAAACGTCGAAAAGGTAAAATATTGGCGCATCGCTTGGTAGGACAATATTAGCCTATGAATGTCATTTATGAGAAATGACGAGCATCGAAAAGATAACATATTGGCACATCGCTTGGTGGGCCGATGTCGGACAATGAACGTCATTTATGAGAAATGGCGAACATCGAAAAGATAAAATATTAGCACATCACTTGGTAGGCCAATATCGGATAATGGACGTCATTTATGAGAAATGGCGAACATCGAAAAGATAAAATATTGACACATCACTTGGTAGGTCAATATCGGACCATGAACGTCATTTATGAGAAATGGCGAACATCGAAAAGATAAAATATTGGCACATTACTTGGTAGGCCAATATCGGACAATGGACGTTATTTATGAGAAATGGCGAACATCAAAAAGATAAAATATTGACACATCACTTGGTAGGTCAATATCGGACAATGGATGTCATCTATGAGAAACGGCGAACATCAAAAAGATGATATATTGGCACATCACTTGGTAGGCCAATACTCAGAAATGACAAGATAACGAGTCAACACATGGCAGATCATTATCCCTGATAATTAGATACGGGTGATGTTCTTCGCATGGTAGAACACTATATAGCACAGAGGTAACTTTTAACGTGATAACATTTTGTAATCCCACCGTCCTATTGAAGAGGATTGATGAGTGCATTATGCAAGCTGAAGCTACTATCTTGCAGAACTGACAAAGAGCTAAGGGTAATATTTCTTCAGAAACTTACCGTTAATAGGCATCATGATTTTGTCGCCTTCTTAATTGGTTAGGCAGTATGCTCCATTCGAGTAAACAGACTCCACCACGAATGGTCCTTCCCATTTTGGTTCAATTTCCCTTCTTTTGGAATTCAAAATCATTAGGCCGGACAAGAAGAACGAGGTCGCCTTCCTTGAAAATCGACATCGACTTTCTTGTCAAATGCTTTGAAAATCGGACTGGTAAAACTTCGATATGTTGTTGAGCACGTAGTAAGCTTTTCATCCAACATTTCAAGTTCCTCAAGACGTCGGCAATGACTTTCTTCACTCGTCATTCCGGTGGTTAATGCTATTCGTAGCGATGGAATTTGAATTTCCAACGGTAAAATAGCCTCGCAGCCCATAAACTAGAGAATATGGGGTTGTACCGTCGATTGTGCGAACCGTTATGCGGTAAGCCCACAAACTTTACTTGACTTGTCATTCCAATCCTTTTGTTTGAAGAGACCATCTTAATAAGGATCTTGATGATCGTCTTATTAAAAGCTTGACTTGTCCGGATTCCTTGTGGGGTAGTAAGTTGTTGATGCTAAATTCCGGATCCGAAATTTATCGCAGAATCGCGTGAAGGCATGACTGACAAATTGTGGACCATTGTCGTGGACAATCTGCCTTGGCACACCATATCGATATATGACATGATGTTTAACAAATTTGATCACATCACTTGTCTTGACCAATCTCAATGGAATGGCTTCGGCCCACTTTGAGAAATAATCAGTTATCGCCAATATGAAGCGATGTCCTTTTGAAGACGGCGGAGAAATTGGACCAACAATATCCATTCCCCATGTTTCAAATGGCCAGGACATGGCAGTAGGATGCAAGTGTTCCGGCGGTTGATGAAGGTAGTTAGCATGTATCTGGCATGCATGGCACCGTTTAGCGTAAGCCACGGCGTCTTTTACCATTGTTGGCCAATAATAATCAAGTCTACGCAATCGGTCCCATAACTTAGGTCCAGGCTGGTGTGCTCCACAAATGCCATCATGAGCTTCTTTCAAGACTTGCTCTGCTTCCATAATTGACAAACATCGAAGCAGTAGCCCATCATATGACCTTCTATATAGAGTCTGTAATTGGGAGTCGTAGTAAAACATTGATGCTCGTCGACGAATAGACTCTCTTTCTTTTGTGTCTTCAGGCAATATCCCGTGCAAGACATAGTCGATGATCGAGAACCGCCAATCTCGTGCTTTGAGTGACTTAGGATTGTCCTCGACTGCTTGGATCTGCAATGCGTATTTTGGCCGGAATAATTATCTACTAGACACGATAATCTGCTGAGTAGCGTTCTCAGGCAAGGCTAGTGTAGCTGCGAGTGACGCCAATGTATAGGCATAAGTGTTCTGTAGACGGGGTACATGATTAATGTAGAAACTTTCAAACGAGTCAGCTAAAGTCACGGCTGCTGCATGGTGAGGTACTAGGTCTTCGTGCCTGACTTCGTACTCTCCCCTTACTTGTTTCAGGATTAGCTGTGAATCCCCAAATGCTTCCAGGTGTCTCACATTTAATTGTTTGGCTATGTCGAGACCAATCAATAACGCATTGTACTCTGCTACGTTATTGGTACATGGTTCTGATAACGACACCGCTCGTGGCACCACATGGTTCTGTGGAGATACTAATACCACCCCCACTCCGGCTACAACAGGGCCGTTAGGGGTTGCTCTCGCGGCTCCGTCAAAGAACAACTGTCATACCTATTCCTTAGACACCAGATTAGCTTCATAAGGTTCATCAGGCATGTCCTGATATAATTCAATTTTTTCTTCCAATGGATGGTTAGCCATAAGATCGCACACAGCTTGACCCTTCATTGCCTTCTGAGGTTTGAAGTGAATATCATATTGAGATAGTAAAAGTGCCCATCTAGCCATTCGACCATTCAATGTGTCAGGCTGGGTCATGAATACCCGTATAGGATCGATTTTGGAGATGACGTGTATGGTCTGCCCCACTAGATAGTGCCGCATCTTTTGGATGGTAAAGACCAGAGCTAAACATTCCTTCTGAATGGGAGGATATCGATATTCAGCCCCCGACAGAGTTCTGCTGAAGTAATAGACTGCCTGTTCGTGGCCATTGTCGTCGTCTTGCGCTAAGAGACCTACTAACGCATACTCTGTAGCTCGAATATAAATCAGAAAGGGTTTTCCTGATTTAGGCGCAACTAGCACAGGGGGATTGGAAAGATATGTTTTAATCTCTTCGAATGCTTCTTGGCAATCTTTATCCCAAACAAAGGATACCCCTTTCTTCATGAGTTTCGAAAATGGCCGACATTTTCCTGATAAGTTGGAAATGAACCTGCGAATGTAAGCCAAACGCCCTTGGAGACCACGAAGCTCTCTGAGACTTCTAGGAGGTGGAAGTTCCTGGATAGCTTTGACCTTGTCCGGGTCAAGACGTATACCATCTGCTATGACCACGAACCCTAGGAATTTACCACTTGACATCCCCAGGAAAGACTTGGTTGGGTTCATCTTCAACTGATGTGTCCGCATTATCTCAAATGTTATCTTCAAGTCATGCAAGTGATCACTTTTGTGACGACTCTTGACTACTAAATCGTCTACGTAGCATTCCACTGTTTTCTGTAAATATTTTTAGAAAATAGTGATCATGGCACGCTGGTATGTAGCCCCCGCATTTTTCAAGCCGAAAGGCATGACTGTATAACAGTATATTCCTGACGGTGTTCGGAAAGCAGTGTGCTTTTCATCATCAGGAGGCATTTTGATTTGATTGTATCCTGAAAAGCCATCCATAAAAGACATCCTTTCAAATCCACATGTGTTGTCGATAATAAGATCCGTGATTGGTAGAGAAAAATCATCTTTCGGACATGCTAAATTTAAATCTCGTGTCGGCCTTGCGGTCGGATCTGTCGTTTTCTTCAAAGCGGGTACTATATTGGATACCCGTCGGGTGTTGCACTTCGAATGAACCTGCTTTGATTAGTTTTTCAATTTCTTTCTCGATGGCCTTCATGACTGAGGGGAAAATCGGCGTTATTCTTTGTTTAACAGGCTTAGCACCTGGCTTGATATTAAGTCGGTGCATAGCCACTTGAGGGTCTAAGCCGGTCATATCTTCATAATTCCATGCGAAGACATCGATGTATTCCCGTACCAAAGCAATAAGGCTCTCCCTTTCTTTAGCGGTCAAACTATCGCTTATGAATATGGGTTTTGGATTGGCTTCATCCCCCATATTAACTTGGACCATTTTGTCATCAGTAGGCGGTTCTTGTTGTTCAAAACAATGTTCCCATTGCATTCCAAGCTGTTGACTTAGCGGATCCTCGTATAGTGGCAAGAGGTCATCTTCTTGAATCTCAATTGGACTGGCTAAGGTCATATTGGCCATAAGGGACCTAAATTCATGTCCTATCTTGTCGAATCGAGCTGCTTGAAGATGAGTGATCTGAATCGCTCTCAGTCATGACATGCCATGAGTATGGCGGCGATTCATATCCCAGCCCTTTACGAGTTTTATGATATTAATCATCAGGCTGACCTTCCGGGACATAAGCTGATCGGATTGGTGTCTTGATACCTTTCCCGTAGTTTAAGCCTTCTTTGTGAAGGAAATCATACCCCATTTTCTTCATCAAATTTTGCGCTGTTGGTGAGAAATATGAGAATTGGGGTTCCTTTTCCTTCGCTTTGGGTTGTTCTAACTCAGTTTGCAATGGCTTATTGACCTGCCCAAAGATAATATCTTTCTGATCATTATTCTTGGCCGGTATCACAAAAACCACTTGTGAAGAATTAGAGTACCGTTGGCTTGTCATAAACGACGATTGAATTGGCATGTGCAATGCGGGTTCAGCATACAACCGTGGAAGAATTTCTGACATCAAGTCAGTATGACTTTTAACACCCGATGTGTAAGCTAAATCATAATTATTATTGAAAATAACTACGTCGCCATCTGGCTCATTCAGATCAATTACAAAGGGTTTTACATCATTGAAGATAACTGTTTGTACGAACTCTGTATCAGCTTCATTTTTGCTGTCAGAGTCTTCGATCTGTGGTTCTCCGGTTTGGCCTTCCTCAAGGTAATGGACAGAATCAGTAAAATAATTCTCCACGCCCTTGAATGGTTGCCTTTCCGTGACCAAGGTTTTAACAGTCCCTTCCTCATCCACATACTTCATGCATTGATGCAACGTAGATGGAACGATCAAGTTTTCATGGATCCAGGGTCGACCCAAGAGCAGATTATAAGATGTATCTGCATCAATGACATAGCAATTAATGTCTGTCTTCAAGTCTCCTATTTGGCATTTGAGTTTGATCTTGCCCAAAGGACGGGAATTGGTGGCATTGAAATCATAAATGGTGGTCCCTGTTGTTGCCAAGCGATAAAGCGGTATCCCCAGATGTTGTATAATTCTTAAGGGAATGATTCGGAGAGAGCCAATATAGCCAGTAAAATAAAGGGGTCTATCATGCTTCGGGTTCTTCACTTGCATGTCTTCCTATGAGAAGGTGATGCAAGGTATTGGCCCCTTGAAGACTTGGTGACATTGGGTGCAAATTTCCGCTGACTTCTCCGGGAAATAAGTGAGGAAAATTTCGTTATTCGCCAATGCTTCTCGCAGAGCTTCTCTAGTCGATTGAGACAGTCGCAAAAGTTCGAATAATGTGATTCTTACCAGGATGTTGGAGAGCTGAGCTAGAACATCAAACTGAAAAGGGGCCTTCGAAGTTTCAGGCGTATCCTTTCTGAGTGTTTTATTGTAGCGGATCTCTTTTGTCCTGGGTTCACCGACTAGTGCTTTTGCTGATACGTCAGGTGTCGCCTCGGAGTATTCCCTTAAGTACTCTTTCCCATCTCGGGTGCCCAATGCTTGTACAGGTTGTGCGACTAGGGTGACTTGCTCCTTGGTAGAGTTATTGACTTGCTCCTCTTCCGGTACAGCGGAGATGGTATTGCAAGCTTTTCTTTTGGACTTGGAAGAGGTCCATTGCTCATCTGATAACAGGTCAGGATGAACCCACATAATTTCGCCTTTCGGCGTAGTGTAAGGGACCATACCTTGCGCCTCCCGCTGTTGGAGGTCGAAGTTCACGATTCTGGCCTCTGCCTGAGGGATCGGCTTCATACCATCCTGCACTTGGAATTCCGTAAAATCACCAAATTGGAGAGCGACCATATTTGCAGACACTTTCTTCTGATCCTCCCGAAGAGTCATAACACCTGCTTCTAACAAGACTTGGATCTTGTCTTTCAAAATGTAGCATGCTCCCGTCGGATGATGCACCATTCGATGGTACATGCAATATTTTGGATCATCCGTCCTTGAAGCTTCCTCCGGCTTTTTTATTTCCGGAAGCGTGATCTTGTTCATCTTGAGCAAAGTCTTGAAAATCGGGATAACTTGATCATCCTTGAAATCATACTTCTTCAGAGGACGGCTATCGGAAGCATTCGATTTCTGCTTAAAAGACTTTGAAGTAGGTTGAGTCTCTACAGCTAGAGTCTCCTTCCCCTTCGATTGTTTTTGAGGAGTAAAATTGCTCTGATTACCCCCTTTTTTAGGACGATAGTCCTGAGGTTCTTCTGCCTCTATTCTCTTAAGCATGCTTTCAACCTGTTCCCCTTGCCTCACCAAGTCTCTCCAAGAGTGTGCTTCAACTGCGCCCATCTTTGAAAGTATGTTGATTGAGAGGTTGTTTCTGCACATCTCGATGAGTGTCGCTTCCGAGACTTGGTCACGGGAGTGCAATGACTGGTTTCTGAACCTTTTGACAAAAGTGCTGACGGACTCTGTCTTCTTTTGCTTTTCGGCCAGCAAAGTGGCCATAGACACTTTAGTGTCGTCATCGAAGAATCGGGCCATAAAAAGCTTTTCCAAATCTCTCCAAGAGTGAATAGAACCAGGCTCTAACCTTCGAAACCACTCGAAAGCAACTCCCTTAAGAGTGCTAATGAATAATCGGGTCATGATAGGATCATTACCTGTTATATGCCCGGTTTGTGCTTGGAAATAATAAATATGTTGTGATGGAGAGATTTTTCCATCAAACTGCACTAGATTGAGCGGCTTGAATTTTGGAGGATATGGGACATCATCCCACTCCGCAGGATATGGTCTGGTCACCCCCAGCTCCTTAAAATGCCCTTGGAGCTTGAGGGCATCAAGCTGCTTTTGGAAATCATGTAACTTATGATCTCGCTCTTTTGTGCGTGGGTTCGACTCTACTTCAGATGACACAGAGTGGACATCACGATCTTCTTCATAGCCTTCAAGCTTTGATTTGGAACCTCCCTCGTCTACTTTCTTCTTGCCAGCGAGCTTCTCCATCATTATCTCTAGGCGTCTGATAGACTCTTGTTGTGCAAAAATAAGAGCTTGTTGCTCTTTGATCTTCTTTGCCATCTCTTCCTCTTTATCAGCCATGAGGACGCTGGCTTGATCACTTAGATCAGTGTTTGAAGGTTGAGATGTGGTCATGCCGGAGTTCTCGAATTCTTCATGGGTACCGCCACTCAATTGTCGGTAGTCAAATGGAATTCTTTGCTCGATGCGAATCTGAGTGCGTCGGTAAATGCCTTGACTATCAGTTAGCGCCCCTCGTAACCCTGGGGAATATTCAGGGTCAGATGATTCAGGACTATCTGTTGGAGTTTTGCTTCTGCTTCTCCCAACCATATTGACAGTCACTCTGAGGGAATGACCATTGCGTGGCGTCTGTCTCTGGTGACGAAATCGCTTCGTC
Source organism: Asparagus setaceus (assembly GCA_012295165.1). Taxonomy (NCBI): domain Eukaryota; kingdom Viridiplantae; phylum Streptophyta; class Magnoliopsida; order Asparagales; family Asparagaceae; genus Asparagus; species Asparagus setaceus. The sequence goes on along the minus strand of CM022707.1, from coordinate 43,380,554 downwards.
TAGTTAATGGGTCGGATAGTCGCTCAAGACCGACGGCTTGTGTATCGAAGGGCGAGCAAACATTGCGAGCGAGCTTCTCACAATGGCGTGGCGCATTTGATCCATATCGCTTTCATGTTAGATAATCACGGAGATCGGGCGTAGGTGAACCTCGATTGAATATCGAACCTCGGTTGAATATCGAGATTCACTGCGTAGGTGAACCTCGGTTGAATGTCGAGATTCACTGCGTAGGTGAACCTCGTTGAATATCGAGTCTCGGTTGAATGTCGAGATTCACTGCGTAGGTGAACCTCGTTGAATATCGAGTCTCGGTTGAATGTCGAGATTCACTGCGTAGGTGAACCTCGCTGAATATCGAGCCTCGGTTGAATATCGAAGTCTCGGTTGAATGTCGAGATTCACTGCGTAGGTGAACCTCGCTGAATATCGAGCCTCGGTTGAATGTCGAGATTCACTGCTGTAGGTGAACCTCCGTTGAATATCGAGATTCACTGCTGTAGGTGAACCTCGTTGAATATCGAGATTCACTGCGTAGGTGAACCTCCGTTGAATATCGAGCCTCGGTTGAATATCGAGATTCACTGCGTAGGTGAACCTCGATTGAATATCGAACCTCGGTTGAATATCGAGCCTCGGTTGAATATCGAGCCTCGGTTGAATATCGAGTCTCGGTTGAATGTCGAGATTCACTGCGTAGGTGAACCTCGTTGAATATCGAGATTCACTGCGTAGGTGAACCTCGGTTGAATGTCGAGATTCACTGCGTAGGTGAACCTCCGTTGAATATCGAGATTCACTGCTGTAGGTGAACCTCGGTTGAATGTCGAGATTCACTGCTGTAGGTGAACCTCGATTGAATATCGAACCTCGGTTGAATGTCGAGATTCACTGCGTAGGTGAACCTCGTTGAATATCGAGATTCACTGCGTAGGTGAACCTCGGTTGAATATCGAGCCTCGGTTGAATATCGAGCCTCGGTTGAATATCGAGCCTCGGTTGAATATCGAGCCTCGGTTGAATGTCGAGATTCACTGCGTAGGTGAACCTCCGTTGAATATCGAGCCTCGGTTGAATATCGAGCCTCGGTTGAATATCGAGTCTCGGTTGAATGTCGAGATTCACTGCGTAGGTGAACCTCGTTGAATATCGAGATTCACTGCGTAGGTGAACCTCGGTTGAATGTCGAGATTCACTGCTGTAGGTGAACCTCGGTTGAATATCGAGCCTCGGTTGAATATCGAGCCTCGGTTGAATATCGAGCCTCGGTTGAATATCGAGTCTCGGTTGAATGTCGAGATTCACTGCTGTAGGTGAACCTCGTTGAATATCGAGATTCACTGCTGTAGGTGAACCTCGTTGAATATCGAGCCTCGGTTGAATATCGAGCCTCGGTTGAATGTCGAGATTCACTGCGTAGGTGAACCTCGCTGAATATCGAGCCTCGGTTGAATGTCGAGATTCACTGCTGTAGGTGAACCTCGGTTGAATGTCGAGATTCACTGCGTAGGTGAACCTCGATTGAATATCGAACCTCGGTTGAATGTCGAGATTCACTGCGTAGGTGAACCTCGCTGAATATCGAGCCTCGGTTGAATATCGAGCCTCGGTTGAATATCGAGATTCACTGCTGTAGGCGAACCTCGATTGAATATCGAACCTCGGTTGAATGTCGAGATTCACTGCTGTAGGTGAACCTCGGTTGAATATCGAAGTCTCGGTTGAATGTCGAGATTCACTGCGTAGGTGAACCTCCGTTGAATATCGAGCCTCGGTTGAATATCGAGCCTCGGTTGAATATCGAGATTCACTGCTGTAGGTGAACCTCCGTTGAATATCGAGATTCACTGCGTAGGTGAACCTCGATTGAATATCGAAGTCTCGGTTGAATGTCGAGATTCACTGCTGTAGGTGAACCTCGGTTGAATATCGAAGTCTCGGTTGAATGTCGAGATTCACTGCGTAGGTGAACCTCGGTTGAATATCGAGCCTCGGTTGAATATCGAGTCTCGGTTGAATGTCGAGATTCACTGCGTAGGTGAACCTCGGTTGAATGTCGAGATTCACTGCGTAGGTGAACCTCGGTTGAATGTCGAGATTCACTGCTGTAGGTGAACCTCGTTGAATATCGAGATTCACTGCGTAGGTGAACCTCGTTGAATATCGAGCCTCGGTTGAATATCGAGTCTCGGTTGAATGTCGAGATTCACTGCTGTAGGTGAACCTCGCTGAATATCGAAGTCTCGGTTGAATGTCGAGATTCACTGCGTAGGTGAACCTCCGTTGAATATCGAGATTCACTGCTGTAGGTGAACCTCGATTGAATATCGAACCTCGGTTGAATGTCGAGATTCACTGCTGTAGGTGAACCTCCGTTGAATATCGAGATTCACTGCGTAGGTGAACCTCCGTTGAATATCGAGATTCACTGCTGTAGGTGAACCTCGGTTGAATATCGAGTCTCGGTTGAATGTCGAGATTCACTGCGTAGGTGAACCTCGTTGAATATCGAGCCTCGGTTGAATATCGAGTCTCGGTTGAATGTCGAGATTCACTGCGTAGGTGAACCTCGGTTGAATGTCGAGATTCACTGCGTAGGTGAACCTCGGTTGAATGTCGAGATTCACTGCTGTAGGTGAACCTCGTTGAATATCGAGATTCATCACGTAGGTGAACCTCGTTGAATATCGAGCCTCGGTTGAATATCGAGTCTCGGTTGAATGTCGAGATTCACTGCTGTAGGTGAACCTCGCTGAATATCGAAGTCTCGGTTGAATGTCGAGATTCACTGCGTAGGTGAACCTCCGTTGAATATCGAGATTCACTGCTGTAGGTGAACCTCGATTGAATATCGAACCTCGGTTGAATATCGAGATTCATCACGTAGGTGAACCTCCGTTGAATATCGAGATTCACTGCGTAGGTGAACCTCCGTTGAATATCGAGATTCACTGCTGTAGGTGAACCTCGGTTGAATATCGAGTCTCGGTTGAATGTCGAGATTCACTGCGTAGGTGAACCTCGTTGAATATCGAGCCTCGGTTGAATATCGAGCCTCGGTTGAATGTCGAGATTCACTGCGTAGGTGAACCTCGGTTGAATGTCGAGATTCACTGCGTAGGTGAACCTCGGTTGAATATCGAGATTCACTGCGTAGGTGAACCTCGATTGAATATCGAACCTCGGTTGAATGTCGAGATTCACTGCGTAGGTGAACCTGGTTGAATATCGAGATTCACTGCGTAGGTGAACCTCGGTTGAATATCGAGTCTCGGTTGAATGTCGAGATTCACTGCTGTAGGTGAACCTCGGTTGAATATCGAGCCTCGGTTGAATATCGAGATTCACTGCTGTAGGTGAACCTCGGTTGAATGTCGAGATTCACTGCTGTAGGTGAACCTCGGTTGAATATCGAGCCTCGGTTGAATGTCGAGATTCACTGCTGTAGGTGAATCTCGGTTGAATATCGAGCCTCGGTTGAATATCGAGATTCACTGCTGTAGGTGAACCTCGGTTGAATGTCGAGATTCACTGCTGTAGGTGAACCTCGGTTGAATATCGAGCCTCGGTTGAATATCGAGATTCACTGCTGTAGGTGAACCTCGGTTGAATATTGAGTTTCCCTGTTGTAGGTGAACCTCGGTTGAAAGTCGAGTCGAGCTTCGTTGCCAGGGCGAACCTCCTCTTTTAATGTGGAGCCTCGCAGTTTTGCGAATTTCCTCATATTTGAGTAAGCCTCAACATTCTTTTGTCTCTTAGCATTTTTTAATGCTTACAGCCCATCCATAAAGGAACCCCCTAAGTTAGAGCTCAAACCTTTATCCGAAAATCTAGAATATGCCTACTTAGGGGAGAATGAGACTTTACCAGTCATCATTTCTTCTAATTTAACATTCGGTCAAAAGGAAATCCTCTTAGATATTTTAAGAGAGAATATGGAAGCCATTGGATGAACCATGGCTGATATTAAAGGGATTAGTCTAATCATTGTTCAACCCCAAATTCATTTGATAGATGATGCCAAACCTACTAGAGATCCCCAACGTAGGTTAAATCCAGTAATGAAAGAAGTGGTTAGGAAAGACATTCTGAAGTGTCTTGATCATGGGATCATTTATCCTATTTCAGATAGTTCTTGGGTAAGTCCGGTCCAGGTAGTTCTAAAGAAATTTGGGATCACTATAATCCAAAATGAGGCTACTGAGCTGATTCCCACTCATCTAAACTGGATGGCGAGTCTGCATTGACTATAGGAAACTTAACTAAGCTACCCAGAAAGATCACTTCCCTCTTTCATTTATAGACCAAATGTTAGAGCGCTTAGCAGGACACGAGTTCTATTATTTCTTGGATGGATATTCAGGCTACAATCAGATTCCTATTGCTCCGGAAGATCAGGAGAAAACCACTTTTACGTGCCCATAAGGAACTTTTGCTTACTGACGCATGCCTTTTAGGCTGTGTAACGCACCCGCCATGTTCCAACAGTGCATAATCAGCATTTTCTCTTATATCGTAGAACGCTTTCTGGAATTTTTCATGGATGACTTTTCCATTTTTGGTGACACATTCTCTGAGTGTTTGCATCATCTTAAACTGGTTCTCTCACGGTGTAGGGAGAAAAATCTGACTCAATTGAGAGAAATATGGCCATCACATTTTATTGTACTTTTATACCCTCATTATCTATTTTATTTGAATAAATATATCTTTTAATAATAATTTTTATCTTAATTTATAGGTAATATAGAATTATTGAATAAGAGCCCAAATAAAGATTATTTCAAGCGCAAAAGATCTCTAATGAAGCCCAGAATGCCTAAATCCAAAGCCCACGACTAAGTTTAGAAGTAAAATCTCAACACTCATCACTTTCTTCGTCAGAATTATTAATAACTTGGCTTGCAATTAAGAATCAAATTAAACATGGAAAAAAATAAAGTCAAATTCGTGCTCAGGATGGTCAACCGCAAAGAAAAGGCGATATCTCCCAATCCGGAAAGCAGAATTCAACATATTATATATGAAAATCATCTATCTTGACGAGAAGGAGCCATCCAAATTATCAAATTCTAAAAATTTCATTAGCAGCAGCGGGTTATGACGGAAATCCGAATTTAAGTGATATATATTCAATTATTTGAAGGCCAAGTTAAATTCTAAGAAGCCCAAGAGCATTTAAGAGAAGCCCAAGAGTCTTAAATAAATTAAATACAAAAGAAATAAAGCCCATAAAGCCCATCTCTTAAGTATTAAATCAATGGTCAAGATTATTTTGAGAGATCCTATGATTATGAGGGTTGCTTGGGGCCTAAGCCAAATCCTATGGTTGTGAGAGTTACTTGGGGGTCAAGACAAATCTAAGGGTTGTGAGAGATTCTTGTTATCTATAAATAGAGTGGTAGATTAAGGGCTTGAAGTGTGAAATATTTTGTAAACTCCTTTTAGAGAGGAGGGTTATTCTTAATTAAGAAGACCTTCCAAATTGTAACTTTTTATTGCAATCAATAAAATAAATATTTTCACCCCTTCATAATTCCTTTCTTCTCTTTGTCCAAGAATGAAAAGAGGATGAAGATGAAGAAATGAATATGTGGGTTTATCTTTTTCTGTTCTTATTTTCTTTTATTGCTTATTTAATGCTTTGTAGAGTAGATTTACATTCATGTATTTACTTTCATGTATTTACTTTCATGTCTTTACTTTCTTGCATTTATTTTGTAGATTTTATTTTTCTTTTTCTAATTCACCTTGAGGGTAGAACCCTCTAGGGAATTACCCTTTCTAAATGTGAAGCTAATATTTGTGGGAACTCTAGAAATTATTTGAAACTAGCTTTATATCCAACTTATTAACATAAGATTGAGATTAGCTAAGTGGATCTATTCTAAATTCCTCATATCTTTAATTAATCCTCCATATTTTACCTTCTTGATTTTCCTCTTTACTCTTACCATTTATTTTTTTGTTTTATTTTCCTCTTTATTCTTGCTTTCTAGATTCCTCTTTATTTGTTTTATTTTCTTTTCTTTAACTCACCTTGAGGCTAGAACCCTCTAGGAATTGCCATTTTCTAAATGTGGAGCTAATATTTGTGGGAACTCTAGAAATTATTTGAAACTAGCTTTATATCCTACTTATTCACATAAGATTGAGATTAGCTAAGTGGATTTATTCTAGAATCCTCATATCTTTAATTAATCCTCCATATTTTACTTTCTTGATCTTTCTCTTTGTTCTTGCTTTTTATTTATTTATTTATTTTATTTTTCTTTCGACTTTCTTTATTTTCCTTCACTTTATTCATCATTTCTTCTCCTCTCTCAAACTTATTTTATTTTATTGGGAATTAGAAATTGTTTGAAACTAGCTTCATATCCAACTTATTCACATAAGATTGAGATTAGCTAAATGGATCTATTTTAGATTCCTCATTTTATTCACCACTCTTTATCTTTCCACTCTCAATCTTATTTTTCTTTTATTTACATTTTATCACAACCACACTCTTAATCTCTTCACACTCACTTTCATTCTCATTTTGTTTTTTATTTGCACTCAATCATAACACTTTCTAATCTCTCCACATCCACTTTCATCATGTTTTCACTCCTAATTGTCATACACACAACATAAGAACCAATTTAGATTAACTCATTACAACACCTTCCTCGTGGGATCGATAACTTTTTATACTATGACTTGATGGTTTTATACTTGCAACTTTAGGTTCGTACACATTTATTTACCTATCAAGTTTTTGGCGCCGTTGCCGGGGAACGGTGTTTGTAATTAAAATATTTTGATTCTTTAACTTGTGTGTTTTCTTGTGTAGGAACTACTTTGAACTTTGAAGAAAAATTAAAGATTGAAGATTGAAGAATTGCCTTCAAGGAGGCTAGGATTGCTTTTGCATGGATAACTCTTCTTTCTAGTATTTTTAATTCCACCCTTTAGTTAGTTTCTCACAATTAGAGACAATTAGGATTTAAAAAAATAAAAAAATTTTATTTTTATCGACCATAATAAAATTTACCCTCCACTTGGATATTTACTAACAAGATAATAAATTCAAACAACATCACCCTTTCTCACATTTGTCTGATTGCTAACCTTAATTAAAAAAATAAAAAGATTTTATTTTTGCATCATTTTGTAGTTGCTTTTAATTTCTAGGGTTGCATTGCATATAATAGTAGGAATTCACCAAAGTGATTTGAGCATCTTGATTTGGCACTCACTTGAAAATATTCTTAAGGGTAAAAACCCACTAATCAAGATAAGGTGAGGGAATTCATCACCCTTTCCTTAGCCCACAAATCACTAATTCCTTACTGCACAAACCCAAGCCTTAAAAACTCATTAGACGTTGGCCCCTAAGGATTCGAGCTCATTAAGGAACAATAAATCCTTAAGTGAACCGGTTTAAGTTTACTTGAATTAGTTGGTGTCTAATGCAAGGTTTAGGAGTTGCGTAAAGTGCTCTGCAAGGAACCAGGTACTTAATTGATCTTTGATCTCCCTCTAGTACTATCCTTACCTGGCTAACTGACCAAGTAAACTTTGATATTTTCACTAAAAGAGTTTTTAGTTAAGAGCTGGTCTAGTTGAGTCTAGGCTTAACTCTAGAATTTAAAGTGATTAACACAAAATAATTGCATTGATTTGTTTTAGTTAGGTTTTTCCTTTATCTTTCTCCTTTTTCTCATCATCTTTTTAATCTTTAGTTTTTTTTCTTTTCCTTTAAAAAACTAACTTTTGTTTTTCTTATATTTTTTTCCATATTCCCTTTTTAGTCTAAGAAAAAAAGAAAAATATATATATACAAAAAGAATTTGTGTTTTGGTGTTTGCAAGTTTGGATTAGGGATAATACTAATCGCTTAATTTGTGTTGGACTAATATTTTTAGACTAAACTAATGGAAAACCCTAATCCACATTTTCTTCAAGACATTTATTATCCCAAAGAAGAAAATGAGTCAGATCTGAGTTTTGAGGAAATCTTTGGTGAGGAACTGCAGATTTTAGAGAAAACACATCTGGTCTTTCAGAACGTTGAAACTGTGTTGAATACATGCTTCTTTGATCTAACTTTTGAAGAACTCTTTTATGATGAACTTAGATTTTTGAAAAATAAACAATAACCAAAATTTCAAACTTCAAACATAGATCTTGTGTTTGAGGAAATTTTAAAGAAGAATTGGTTGGACTAATTTTTGTTAATAATGAAATCTAAGTTCAAAATGCATAACACCATTGATACCTACCTTCACTTGTTGCAAAAATTATTGAAAACCTTGGAATGTTTTGAATTCAAGCACATCGTTGATTATATCATTTTGAATTTTTTAAAATTTAAGGTAGAATTTTCAGCAATAAGGTAGGATTTGATGTAGAATATGAGCTTTTCATGTTTAATCCTTCGCTCTACATCTTTAAATTTTGTCTCATAATAATAAAAATTTATTATTCTCTCATTTGAGAGTTTTTGTCCTTTTGAAAAATAAAACAAAGAAAAAATAATAAGGAAATAAAAAGAAAAAATAAAAAAGAGAGAAAAAAAGAAAAAAAAGAGAAGAAGAAATTTTGACTTCATACTCCTCATACCAAAGGTAATTGCAGATTTTTTCTACCGAACAAATATAAGTGCTTCCATTTTATCTACTTTACTTTAACATTATAGAGTTTGCATTGAGGACAATGCAAAATTTAGGTGTGGGGTGGGGATTAGTTATTTTTCCTCTTTATCTTAGTCATTTTTCCTCTTTTTCTTACCATTTTTTCTTTTTATGCCATTTTTTCTCTTTTTCATAAAAATATTGTCACTTGCCAACTTAATAGAGTTGATTAATAATTAATCTATTTGATAAATTTTAAATTTTCTAATCCGTAGTTAGTTTTATATTCAAGTTTACCTTTTATGATAACTCTAAATAAATTTCTTAGAAAATAATTTTCAAAGTAGTATACTTTACTTAAGTCTTAACTTAGACTTTTAATTAAAGTAATGAAATTTTTGCATGCTTAACTTAGAGTTGAAAATAATTTTTCATGTTGTTTTGATTTAAATATTTTTCAGATATATATATATATATATATATATATATATATATATATATATATATATATATATATATATATATATATATATATATATATATATATATATATATATATATATATATATATATATATATTAAAAAACTAACTTTACAAAAGAAGAGTGCTAAAAATGGGCCAATTAAAATTCTCTTAAATTTCAAGGTGGTTCTATCTTGCTAAGCCTAAGTTGATCGAGTAATTAAGCCCAAGGAGTATTTCCATGCTTAATGACCTAAGCCTAATTGGGTTGGGATCCATTGGCCCAAAACCCGTTAAATGGTCACTTAGAAAGCCCGATTAAGAAGAACAAAATCACCAATGAATAAAGAGGTAAAAAATATTTATATGCACTAACAATATTTTTATATATATAGTTATATTTGTATATATGTTCTTGAAAAAATAAATTGATTAAAAGGCTTGAAAATTATTTAAAACAAAGAGTTAGCATGTTCTTTCCAAAACTTTTAAATTAAATTTCTAAGTTAGACTTAGTTTTGTATACTTAATAATGAAAAGATTTTCTAAGAGATTTACCTTGGAGTTATATATAAAAATATTTTCTTGAGTAAAACTAGCTTCAATTAGAATGTTTAAATATATCAAGTAAATTAATTATTCATAAACTTTTTTAAATTGGCAAGTTGACCGAATTTTGTGGGTATATTCACTACAAACCCTCTCGAGACTACAACTCGTCCACTAGGATAACCTAGGGGTTTAAAGGCTTGTTGTATATGCTAAACACAACCGCGATTCCTGCGAAAGTGAATTAGGATTTTTCATTCTTTCCTTTTCAACTTCTTTCTTTGCTAGAGGACTAGCAAAAGTTTAGGTGTGGGGGTATTTGATCATCACATTTTATTGCACTTTTATACTCTTATTATCTATTTTATTTGAATAAATATATCTTTTAATAATAATTTTATCTTAATTTGTAGGTAATATAGAATTATTGAATAAGAACCCAAATGAAGATTATTTCAAGCCCAAAAAATCTCTAATAAAACCCAGAATGCCTAAATCCAAAGCCCACGACTAAGTTTAGAAGCAAAATCTTAACACTCATCACTTTCTTGGTCAGAATTATTAATAATTTGGCTTGCAATTGAGAATCAAATCAAATATGAAAAAAATAAAGTCAAATTCGTGCTCAAGATGGTCAACCGCAAAGAAAAGACGACATCTCCCAATCCGGAAAGCAGAATTCAACATATTAAATATGAAAATTACCTATCTCGAAGAGACGGAGCTATCTAAATTACCAGATTTTAAAAATTTCATCAGCAGCAGCGGGTTATGATAGAAATCTGAATTTAAGTGATATATATTCAATTATTTGAAGGTCAAGTTAAATTCTAAGAAGCCCAAGAGCATTTAAGAGAAGCCCAAGAGTCTTAATTGAATTAAATATAAAAGATATAAAGCCCACAAAGCACATCTCTCAAGTATTAAATCAATGGTCTAGATTATTTTGAGAGATCATATGGTTATAAAGGTTACTTGGGGCCTAAGCCAAATCCTATGGTTATGAGTGTTACTTGGGGGCCAAGACAAATCTAAGGGTTATGAGAGATTCTTGTTATCTATAAATAGAGGGGTAGAGTGAGGGCTTGAAGTGTGAAATATTTTGTAAACTCCTTTTGGAGAGGAGGGTTACTCTTAATTGAGAAGACCTTCCAAATTGTAACTTTTATTGCAATCAATAAAATAAATATTTTCACCCTTCATAATTCCTTTCTTCTCTTTGTTAAAGAATGAAAAAGGATGAAGATGAAGAAATGAATGTGATTTTATCTTTTTCTTTTCTTATTTTCTTTTATTGCTTATTTAATACTTTGTAGAGTAGATTTACATTCATGTATTTACTTTCATGTATTTACTTTCATGTCTTTACTTTCTTGTATTTATTTTGTAGATTTTATTTTTTTAAATTCACCTTAAGGCTAGAACCCTCTAGGAAATTACCCTTTTCTAAATGTGGAGCTAATATTTGTGGGAACTCTAGAAATTATTTGAAACTAGCTTTATATCCAACTTATTCACATAAGATTGAGATTAGCTAAGTGGATCTATTCTAGATTCCTCATATCTTTAATTAATCTTCCATATTTTATCTTCTTGATTTTCCTCTTTGCTCTTGCCTTTTTTTTTGTTTTATTTTCCTCTTTATTCTTGCTTTCTAGATTCCTCTTTATTTATTTATTTTGTTTTCTTTAATTCACCTTGAGGCTAGAACCCTCTAGGGAATTGCCCTTTCTAAATGTGGAGATAATATTTGTGGGAACTCTAGAAATTATTTAAAACTAGCTTTATATTCTACTTATTCACATAAGATTGAGATTAGCTAAGTGGATCTATTCTAGAATCCTTATATCTTTAAGTAATCCTCTATATTTTACTTTCTTGATCTTTCTCGTTGTTCTTGCTTTTTATTTGTTTGTTTTATTTTTCTTTACGACTTTCTTTATTTTCCTTCACTTTGTTCATCATTCCTTCTCCTCTCTCAAACTTATTTCGTTTTATTGGGAATTCTAGAAATTATTTGAAACTAGCTTCATATCCAACTTATTCACATAAGATTGAGATTAGCTAAGTGGATCTATTCTAGATTCCTCATTTTATTCACCACTCTTTATCTTTCCACTCTCAATCTCATTTTGCTTTTATTTACATTTTATCACAACCACACTCTTAATCTCTTCACACTCACTTTCATTCTCGCTTTTATTTTTATCTCTTCACACTCACTTTCATTCTCATTTTATTTTTATTTGCACTCAATCATAACACTTTCTAATCTCTCCACATCCACTTTCATCATGTTTTCACTCCTAATTGTCACACACACAACATAAGAATCAATTTAGATTAACTCATTACAACACCTTTCTCGTGGGATCGATAACTTTTATACTATAACTTGATGATTGTATACTTACAACTTTAGGTTCATACACATTTATTTACCTATCAAAATATCACTTCATGGTTAAACAAGGCATTGTCTTAGGGCATGTAGTTTCCAATAGGGGTATTGAAGTTGACAAAACTATGGTAAATCCCATTTCTAACCTTCCTCCTCCCAAAAATGTCAAGGATATCAGATCATTCCTTGGTCATGCTGATTTTTATAGACGGTTCATCAAAGACTTTAGCAAAATTGATAGATTTTTGACTAATCTCTTAGCCAAGGATATACCATTTGACTTCTCCCCTGAATGCCCTAAGGTCTTTGATTATCTAAAAAAGGAGCTAACCACAGCCCCTATCCTTCACGAACCAGATTGGACCTTACCATTCGAGTTAATGTGTGATGCATCCGATTTTAGAATTGGTGCTGTCCTAGGACTACGGATTGATAGAAAACCTCACGTGATTTACTATGCCAGTAGGACACTGAACGATGTCCAGCAAAATTATTCTATCACTGAGAAAAAGTTTTTAGCTGTTGTCTTTGCCTTAGAAAAATTTAGGTCCTATCTAATCGGGTCTTTGACCAAAGTTTTCATGGATCACACCGCATTTAAGTATCTTTTGACCAAGAAAGATGCCAAAGCACGGCTAATTAAATGGATCCTCCTCCTTCAAGAGTTTGACATCTAAATTCTTAACAAAAAAGGAGCAGATAACCCCGTAGCAGATCATCTATCTAGACTTTCGAATGTACCAACACCAAATGTCCCAATCAATGAATATTTTCCGGATGAACAACTCCTACAAATCCAATCTATTCCGTGGTTTGCAGATATTGTAAATTACTTAGTCACGAAATAGATCCCTTCTCATTAGTCTAAACAGAATAGATCACGTTTACTCTCCCAGGTGAAATATTTCTACTGGGATGGTCCATATCTGTTTAAGTATTATCCTGATCAGATCTTTAGGAGGTGTATTCCGAGTGAAGAAACTAGGAGTATTCTATCCTTTTGTCATGAGCAAGCATGTGGGGGCCACTTTGGCCCAAGAAAAATAGCCGAGAAAATTCTCCAGTGTGGACTATATTGGCCCACTCTGTTCAAGGATTCCTACGAATTTTGCAAAGCCTGTAACTGTTGTCAGCTCCTAAGAAGAATCACTAGGAGAAATATGATGCCCTTACAACCCATTTTAGCCGTTGAGCTTTTTGATCTGTTGGGTATAGATTTCATGGGACTATTTCCAAATTCTTTTAGAAATATCTACATTCTAGTAGCCGTAGAGTACATGTCTAAATGGGCTGAAGCGATCGCTTGCAAGACCAATGATAACAAGGTAGTTATCAGGTTTTTAAAGGAAAATATCTTTGCCCAGTTTAGAGTGCCCCGAGCGATCATTAGTGACAATTGTACATATTTTTATAACCGTTCTTTTGAGACTTTGATGAGGAAATATTTGATCACTCACAAATTATCAACTCCTTATCATCACCAAACCAGTGGTCAAGTAGAGGTCACAAATAGACAGATCAAATAATTTTTTGAAAAAATCGTTAATCATAACAGAAAAGATTGGTCTGCTAAAGTATGTGATGCTCTATGGGAATATTGTATAGCCTTCAAAACTAATTTGGAGATGTCACCGTACAGGCTTGTTTTTGGAAAAGTGTGTCATTTACCAATTGAGTTAGAACATCGAGCGATGTGGGCAATTAAAAAATTGAATCTTGATTTAGACTCGACAGGAAAAGCAAGAATACCCCAACTAAATGAGTTAGAAGAAATTTGAAACGATACATATATAAACTCAAAAATTTACAAAGAGAAAATCAAAAAATTTTATGATAATTCAATATGACGGAACAATTTTACACCAGGACAAAAAGTTTTTTTTCTTCAACTCAAAACTACATCTTTTTCCCGGAAAATTGATATCACGATGGACGGGTCCGTATATTGTTAATAAAGTTTTCTCACATGGGGCTATCAAGATAGAAAATTGATCATCACATTTTATAACATTTTTATACTCTCATTATCTATCTTATTTGAATAAATATGTCACTAATAACATGTTTTATCTTAATTTGCAGGCTAATGAAGAGTTAATGAATAAAAGCCCAAAAGAGCCAAATTCTCTAATTTTTTACCATTTATTGAAACCCAATATAAAGACAAAAGAAGGCCCAAAAAAGCTTAAGGATCCATGAAAAAATCGGGTCAAGAAATCAACTAAAACTGAAATTCTGTTACAAATCAATCGGTTGGCCAACCGATTGGTCAATCGATTGGTTCGTAATGTAAATAGTTTCTGGCTGAGATTTAATCCTTATTCTCCAAGTAAAATCCAAGGGTTCTTATTCACTGTTGTAGACAATAAATAGGGGTAGATAGTGAGGGGTTTGAGTATGAAAATTTTTATAAAACTCCATTTGGAGAGGAGGGTTTCTCTTAATTGAGTAGACATTCCAAAATTATAAACCTTATTTACAATTAATAAAAGAATTTTTACCTCTTCATATATTTCTTTTCTTCTCTTTATTTGTTGGTGAAGATGAAGATGAAGATGAAGATTTGCCTTCAAGGGGCTAGAACTCTCTTGCAATGTAAGTTTTCCTTTGCTCTTATTTTCTTGTTTAGATATTAATGTTTCAAGATTTTATTTTCATTTTCGTTTAGTAGATTAGATTTATTTTAATGCCTTGTAAAGTATATTTACTTTCATGTTCTTTTATTATTTTTTTATATTTTTATTTTGTAGTATAGATTTATTTTCTTGCATAGTTTAGATTTTTTTATGTTCTTTTATTTTTGTAATTTAGATTTATTTTTATGTTCATAGTTTAGATCTTTATTTGCTTATTCTTATTCTTATTTTTGTAATTAGTTCTTATTTTTCTTATTCTCTTTATTCTCTTTCTTTCATGCTCTCTAGTTTATATTGTATTTCTTTATTTTTAATTTCTATAATGTGGAACTAAAATCTTGTAGGAATTCTAGAATTGTATGAAACTCTTTTAATTTCTTTTATGATTTATGAATTACTCTTTTGTGCTTAAAATGATCATGTTTAGGATAATCAACTAGAGAACTAATTGGTAGAAGAAGAATTTGATAATCTATGCTTATCTTGAGTGGTTTGATATGTCATGCTTATAAATTCTAGAATTAATATCTAGTTGTTGTTCTTTTCATGAATATTAATTTTACTTGGATGATAATTTGATAGGTTATGCTTTTCTTAAGTGGTTTGATAGTCTATACTTAATAAATCTAAAGTAAAATGTGATAAAAAGAGTATTGTTCATAAATCCTAAGTGAAATTGACTAGTGGATTTAATTCTAGATTCCTCATTTCTCTAATTGATTTCCTCCATCTTTTACTTGTGTGATTTTCCTCTTTATTCTTGATTTTTTTATTTGTTACTTGATTTTATTTTCCTCCATTTCTTCATTTTTTCTTTCTCCCCTCTTAATCTAGTTTTGTTTTATTTGCGAAAAATCACACTTTCCTCATATCTCTCCACAACCACACTATCACTCTTATTTATCCACACACAACTTAGAAACTAATTTTGATTATTTTCTACAACACCTTCCTCGAGGAATCAATATCTTCTTTGCTATAACTTGATAGTTGTGCACTTGTAACTTAGGTTTTATTTATTTCCTATAAAAAATCCAAAAAATTATCATATTTTCAAGGTTAATGGTCTACGTTTAAAACTATTTTTCGAATTTTCTACGCTCGAAGAAGAGGAGGTGATGGTTCTTCATGAACCACACTATTTATAATAAAAAAAGAATTTTAAAAAAATCCTCATTTTTAAGCCCATGCGAATAAATAAATAAATAAATAAGAGGCCCAATTTGTTTGAGGCCTATAAAAAATATTTTTAAACAATTTTTATCTTAGCCCATTCAAAAAGGCCCACTCAAATAAAATATAAAAAAATTTTGGTTGCGGCCCAGCCCACACCAAAGGAAAAAAAATTTTCTATGTGGGCTGCTGCCCAGCCCACACAAAAAAAAACTCCCAACCGGCTGGCCAGCTGATTGGCCAACTGGTTAGGAGTCAACTCCAGTTCTTCTGCAGCCATCTTCATCTTCTCCTCTCAAATTCTCTCTAAAAATGAATTTTTTGTCAAATTTATTTACGAATCATAAGGGACGAAGATTAGGGTCAAAACCAACAACAAATTGCAACAATCTTGCACTCAAATCAACCCAATTCAAGGTATAAAAGGGAAACCCTAGCTTTCCAATTTTCTGCGAATTTTCTCGATTTTTGGTGTAAAGTGTGGTGTGAATTGGATGGGAATGATGTTAATAATAGTTTAGGACAATTTGTAAGAACTTTTTACAAGAATTTGATAAAAACTTGGTCGATCAGCTCGCCTCAACGACGAACCAATCGGTTGGCCAACCGATTGGTGGCCAGAAACATGAAAAATTACAAATTGAACCCTTAAACTTGAAAATTCTTGCAAATTAAAACCCTAATTGCCTAAATTACCATCTTCTCTTGTAATGCAAGATAATGGCTTTTGGAAAACATCAATGAACTGTAGAATCCTCCCTATCTTTTGATATTCTACCGATCCACTTTGAGAGAGGATTCAACCTTGATAAACCTTTTGAATTTCAACCCATTATTGAGGTATTCACAATAGCCAGGATCAGTTCTATAATGACTCGAAAACCCAAATTAGCTAACTCTACACTTATCTGAGAATTTTACGCCAGTTGGGATAAATCAGGAGAGGACTCAGTCTTTGTCATTGTTAGAGGGATATCGATCACAGTCACACATAGGTTCATTCAGAAGAGTCTAGGACTCCCCAGACTACCTAGAGGTTGCCCAGATTTCTTTCGAGTCTCTGCTGAGTTGGGGATAGCCTCTGATACATACAACCAGATGATAGAGTATCTATTTGTGTCATTACCTAAGGGCGGGACTCTACACTCAGACATGCTTAAAAAAGAGTTCATTCTCATGAACCTCTATCTTAAGTTTGACTTATACCCGAGCTCCTCATACTCGGTGATCACCACCCAAGACCTTGTCCTACTTTATTGGATCGCCACCGGTCAGTGTTTTGATGTAGCTGATGTTATCTTTAGGATGATAGCAGGCATGTCGACCAGCGCCAGGGAGTATCTCCGCGAGTACGTCGACCATCGCCAGGGAGTATCTCCGCCAGCATTATAGGCAGAAGGTCCGGCTAATTTACCCATTTCTTATCACCCGAATCTGTGAGTCGCTCGGTGTACCAGTGTATTCTACTGATAGACTTGAGGTAAGAAGAGCACCACTAACATCTGATACAGTGAAGAAGAGTATTGCCGCCTGGGGTAAGGGGCTAGATGCATCCACTTCCACTTCTTCACATACACCAGCACCTGCTCAGCTGACCCTACCTACACCGCCTCCTCC